>OMNO01042689.1:0-11083 GCA_900303215.1 Trachyrincus scabrus
GACTTCACCTTTACGCAAGTGGCCAGAGCAGAGGACTAAACTCACTGGCGTGCTCGTTTAATGGGTCTTGTGTGTTCTTGTATGAGGTCTTCAGTTTCAGTTGAAAGGAAGGTGATCACACAATTATTTTATGAATCTGGCAAATTATTCGTACTATTCGGGCATGTGCAACATGACGGCCGAGACGCAGCACTCGCCGGTCGAGGCAGCCAGCCCCGTTGTCTTGTCCCCGAATGTCAGTTTAGACTCCCCGTTACCTCCGCCATCTCTGATGATACAGGCCCGTTCCAAAGACAACATTCTGATCAAGTCTGAGCCCCGGGGCAGCAGTCCCAACACGGAAGATGGGACCGCTTTGGGACACACCGAGGACCACCTGTCGACGACGGGCAGTCGCCGCAGGAAAAGGCCAGTGCAGAGGGGGAAACCTCCCTACAGTTACATCGCCCTCATCGCAATGGCCATAGCCAACTCGTCGGAGAGGAAACTCACCCTAGGGGGTATCTATAAGTTCATAATGGAGCGCTTTCCTTTCTACAGAGAGAACTCAAAGAAGTGGCAGAACTCCATCCGCCACAACCTCACCCTTAACGACTGTTTCGTCAAAATTCCGCGGGAGCCAGGCAGGCCCGGGAAAGGCAACTACTGGACTTTAGACCCCGCTGCCGAGGACATGTTTGACAACGGCAGCTTCCTGAGGAGGAGGAAGAGGTTCAAGCGCACCGACGTGAGCACGTACCCGGGGTACATGCAGAGCACCAGCGCCTTCACGCCGACACCCATGGGGAGGCCCTCGTATCCTAACACCCTGTACCCGGGAATAGGTTCTGGCTACGGCACCCAGCTCGCAACCTCTCCGCATCCGGCGATGCTGCATCACTACCAGACCTCGGGGGTCGCGCAAGGACAGCCGCGCATGTTCAGCATCGACAACATCATCAACCAGCAGACGGTGGTCCAGGGCGGCCCTGGGGGAGGCGGGGAGCTCAATGCCCAGAATCTAGGACTTGGGCCGGATCTGAGCGGTATGACCTGCTCTGTCACCGGTGTCTCCGATCAGTCGTCATGCTTCCAATCCCAGAGTATGAACCACGCCACGAACATGCTGGGTAGGAACACTGGGAACATCCCTTCCAATCTGACCTCTGGGTATCCTTATTCTTCTTCTTCGTCGCCTCCTCCTCCCCATCCTCACTTACCCGCTATGACCCAGGCCGGCTTCTCCCCCGGGAGTTCCCAGGTGTACTGCGGGGGGAACAGGCTCTCTCTGCCGGCTCTGCGCTCTGGCTCCTGCGCCGAACACACGGAACAGCTGCTGGGTCTCTCCAACTCTATGAACTCGTACAACAACTCGTACATCAGACAAACTAACTTTGCATCGGGATTAGAGCGGTATATGTGAAAAAAAACACTGACAGAGAAACACTGAAAGCACAACAAAAGCCTCACGATTAACAAACAACAAAACACATTCCATTTTGAAGATGTAGCCTAAAGCCATCTGATTCGTTTTACTGCGTCGTTGTCATAACTTACGTGTGTGTTGTGTCCACAATTTTTCGAAAAGAGCACTAGTTGTGTGTTTAAATATTAGTGTTGTTAGTTTGACTTTAATGTCATGTGATGTTATTATTAATTCATTAGCCTATCTATTTAGTTCAGTATTGTAGGCCTACAGATCGTTGGTCTTATAGGCCTATTTATAGCTGTGGTGTTCTCATGTTGACTGATGAAATAAAATGTGTTTGTCTTTTTAGTTCTGATATTAACTGTTGTTTCATTGTAGGTTTTCACTCACAATATCATATTGAATTCCTTGAGAGCTGTTTGTGTCTCCAAACTGAAGCGTTAGGGCCCGCGCCATCAAATTGAAGCAGTAGGCCTACATTTGGACAAAGTATTAGTTTTTTGGGATAGATTGAGTCATTGTTTTCGTATAGACAATGTATCAATAGCTTCACAGCATGCGTCATGAATATATTTAGAATTTACAGTCAATTGAAATGTATTCGTTAAAAGGCTTCGTGTTTCTGGCCTTCTTAGCATGCCATGAGGGCCGCTTGAATATAAATAGCATATTCGATAATAATAAACATAGTAGCCTATTTATTAAATGATAATATTTAGCCTATTATTCTTTTTTTTTTTTTTTTTTAAAGATACATACGGGCAATAGGCCTACAGTGTTATGTAGGCAACGAATAATTTGATAGTAGGCCTAGAATAAAACTAAATAATATTTGAATTGGTTGCATGATAATTAATTACTTTGTGCACTCTCTGACACATCTACATTTTTCCTCATCTGTGGGGTGAAGAAGATTGGTTTAAAAAACAAACAAACATCGACTTGCCTAATAATTATTATCTACACCTTCAAAATAAATAAGAGCCCAGTATTGTCCCCATGCAGATAATGTCCCTCTTTATCCAAGAGACTGGCCCTTCACATTCCACAGGGGCCCATAGTGGCATATTGGTCCCACAGAGGCATGAAACCTAACCAACCAACCAACTAGCATATTGTCAGGGATGGATTATTGGATAAGCATGTTGTCCCCCAGGACCACGGGGGAGCCAAAGTCAGGAGGGGGCCCCTCAAGCAAAAATGTTACCCGAACCTTTCCTAATTGAAACAAAAAATATAAAATTACCTATTCATATTTCAGATGTAATGTTATCTGCTGAACCACTACATCAAATGTGTTACTGTCTGGCACCAGACAGTAACACATGCCAATGTGTCTGTCTATCCCTCACATATACTATTAGAATCTAGTAGAGTTTCTTGCATTTATTTGTTTTTGTAGAATTATTGATAATCAATCAAAAATTATAATAAGACAGTGAACCGGCCAGAAAGGAGAGTTTTCTTATGGATTTAGAAGTCAAAACACCACTCTGCTATGTTGTCAAGCCGTTCAATAACGATTTTAAGACTCCAACTATTGTACAATAGTAATGTTATTCAGCCATTGTAACCACAACCTCTAAACTTACCCATTGGTTGTATACACCCCTGGCTGAATGCAATACCCCCATAGGCCTGATTATATTATGGGTAACAACTTTGCTGTGGAGCGACCGTTCTCATTATACATCCATGGGTGGGAACACAGTTGATTGATGCTTGAAATATGAAGATAGGCTTGCATTGACTTTGAATGCCAGTAGAGGGCGCTTCGACATCACACAATAGGCCTACACCTGCAAGGAAACTTTCACAAAAACCTAATCGCACAGACCTGATACATTTAATTCTGTTCATCCACACGAAGTTAATGAACATTTTTATAATGAAAGCTATTATATTATGTAGGCCTATTTTTTCCCCACGAAAAATCTAGTTATTCACAATCTTCATAATCAGGCCTAGGCCTTATTTTACCAAGGTTGTTTATCAATAATAGGCTACTTATATCAATTCATAATCTAAAAACTATTAAACTATAAACTATTTTTTATAATGCTTTTTGCAGTGGTTGCGTTACTGCAACAGCCTTGAAAAAAAGGTATGGTAGAATTAGGATATAATTACCTGTGTATGATAGGCCTTCTAATGTCTAGGCCTACATTCAATATTTAATATTTGCAGTTATCGATCACTAGCTTTAAATAATTTACAGTCAAGAGAAAATGACAAATTGAAATTTCACTTCGCCAAAGGCTTGGAGTTTGAGTTTTCCCCTTTGTGGTGGGTCTGACTCGCATGAATGACTCACATTCACCACAATACAACCCATTTCAAAATAAACTCAGCATAGGAAGAACTGATATGGCCCTACAATATACAATGCTGAAGAGGCAGCATTTGTAGTTCACTCTGAAGGGCCTTGCTTTTTAACTGATGAATGATGCCCGCGTGTTGTAGATGAATGAGGTGATGATGCATGTGAATTAACGCCATGTTTCTTCAACACTAATGATATGGAATGTCGTGACTGCTGTGTGTTCTAGAGGGCCCATAGACATCACTTCGCCCTGTCATCTCCACCGTGTCGCATAACGAAGACGGATTGGAGCAGGTTGCAGCTGGCCAGGCCCTTGTGTTTATCTATATGCGAATTATGTAAAAAATGCAGATGGATAATGTTATGACTTCTTGACAAGAAAAACATAAAACCCGTGAGAAGCGATCAGAGAATTGTTTGCGAACCTTTAAGAGGTAGCCCATATATTTTTTATTTTGTAGGCCTATTTAGCGAATTTTCGAATAGACCTACATCGGGTTTTTATTCATAGTCTGAGCATTATTATGCTGTTTGCACATATTCGTTTAATTGAGGGACGCTATAATAATAATAATAATAATAATTCAGATTTCGAAAATTAGGCTATAATAAAAAAAATTAAAATGAAAGGAATCTCTGTAGCCTATAAACTTGTGAACAATGAACATAGGCCTGCTCTTAATTATATAGTTATTATTATTTATACCTACATGTTTAATAAAGTAGTTAGAAAATTAGGCCTACCTTTGTCTTGTATTTTCTATTATTCGTTTATTAGGCTATTTTATTGCTATAGATCTAAATGTTGTTGCACTGTTTATATTTGTGTTGATTTTGGGCTTGCAGACTTTTCTGAAACTAAATCCATCAATTAATATAAAGTAAAGACACGACATTAACTCCATCAATGTTATACCTGCATCCCCCTAATTATCACATTATTATTATTATCGCATGCGTACACTAAGTTGGCCTGAAATCGAAATAATGATTATGATGGAGCACGCTCGCCATCATTACTGACTAAAGGTTCCATAATCTCTTTCAGTTCCTGGTCAACAGTGACACGAATGTCACGTGGTCTGTGCCGTCCGATAAAAAGCTTTTGAGGGCTATGAAGGAGGATAGTGTGAGACTTCCACTGGATACTTACCCATTCCTGCGCGTAAAAAGACATCCTTTTTGGATATATGCTCGCGTGGCGTCGCGTTATAGAGGTAACAACTAGCACGCAAGTCGTTGTTTAATGAGTAAAACTGTGTTTGGACTCAAATACGTTTTTCTTCGCATGAAAATCCAAAGTTTTGCCTTGAGTGAGTGCACACGATCCTACTTCGCGAATGGTCGTCAGACACGCCGAATCCACAGGTCAAGACTTTTTAATCTTTCTCACACTATTTATTTTGAAATGTGTTGGTTCAGCTGTCGAAGAAGCCTGGTGTAGTATTAGGGATTGGATCTTGCAGACAGGCTTCAGTGTCTACATCAGGCGATAGGAGCTGACAGAAGGGACCGCGAGAGAGCGGAAGATAAACGGTTTCTTCCAAGGATGACTTTAGGGGCGGATATGTCCGACAGCTCTGCATTGTCCGAAGACTTGGACATCGATGTGGTTGGGGGAGACACCGCGGTGGGCAAAGACGGAAAATATATGCATCACGATTTTAACTTGGACAATGACTCCGACGATAATTTCTCTCAGAATGCCAGTGAGAGGGTGTCTTCCCCGGGTCTCAGCAGCTCCGAGTGTCAGTCGGAGCAGATGGGCTCTAACGCCGAGCCCAGGAACATGGTTGGGGATAAACCCAGCAAAAGTGCACTCGTAAAGCCGCCCTACTCCTATATAGCTCTTATCACCATGGCGATCCTGCAGAGTCCCAAAAAACGCCTCACCCTGAGCGAAATCTGCGAGTTCATCAGCAACAGGTTCCCATACTACAGAGAAAAATTCCCCGCTTGGCAAAACTCAATTCGTCACAACCTTTCCCTTAACGACTGCTTCGTCAAAATCCCCCGGGAGCCTGGGAACCCTGGAAAAGGCAACTACTGGACTCTCGACCCCGAGTCCGCAGACATGTTTGACAACGGGAGTTTTTTACGCAGGAGGAAGCGCTTCAAGAGACATCAAACCAATGAAATCTTACGGGACTCCGGGGGGTTTCTACCAGGTTTTGGATACGGCCCCTACGGGTACAACTATGGACTCCAGCTGCAGAACTTCCACGCAGCTCACAATCCTTATCACCCGCACCATCCGAGTGGCGCGTTCCCGTATCAAAGTGCGCCGTGCGCACTGCCTTCACCAGCGTCGATGTTCCCTACGCCACATCCCTTACCCACTCTCTTAAGTGCCGATTTACGAAAGCCATTTTACCCCCAACTAAGCCCTACTTTGCCCAGCTTGCCACCCCTCAAAACGGACACGCCGAGCAGGCCCTCTTTTTCCATCGACAACATCATAGGCGCCGCCAACTCCACGGCCTCGTCGTACAGCGCACAGCCAAGCAACCAGGCGCAAATCCTGGCCATGCTGACCCCAGCACTCGCCTCGGCCTCCAACCACTTAAACATCTCGCAGTAGAGCACATTACAGGCTGGGACAGCGAGTCAGGCGTTCTCAAGCAAAACGGCAAATATGAACACTTGTCCTTTCTAAATGCCCGGTGACAGTTATCACATCGAAACGTGTCATTAACAGCCGATTGTGGTAATACCGACGTGTGTGAAGGTAGGATAAACATCCTTTGTGGAGGAGTGTCGAGGCTTTCTTTCACTGTCCATATGATGCGAGAAAGGATAACTTAAAATCTAGCCTATATTTATGTTTTTTTCCTTCTTTTTTTTGTAAATATGTGAATAATAACGAGACAGACAAGACGATTTGAGATTTGGAGAAGGGGTCTTCTTACTCATAGTAATTGTACATTTTTGGCCTGGATTTGGTCTCGTGGCCACCAGTCATTGGTCGAGTTTGAAAATATACTTTTTATTTAACATAAGTTAAATGTCACCTATCTCTGTTGGGATGATTTGCGTTTAAAATAAATAATAATAATAATAATAATAATAATAATAATAATAATTGAGATTTCTATGGTTTGTATTGTTTTATATTTTGTGAGAAATAAAGCACTGTTGTTGGCATATATAGGCTGCATAAACCGTAAACTCAGGTTTTTACTATAAAGCACACCCAGAGAAACGGGGTTCTGATAATAAATGTACCATTTTCCACCACTACTCCAGATCTCCTCTTAAGGCGGCCGTCTTGATAAATGCGTGATTTTACCATTTCATATAGTCATGGACATGTAGGTTATATGGTATTGGTGTAAAGATGAGCGTGACCTCTCTCTCTCTCTCTCTCTCTCTCTCTCTCTCTCTCTCTCTCTCTCTCGTTGTCGTGTGTATTAGGGTTCGTTTCTATCTATTTCACATCAAATTAATCTGTGAAGCATATGTCTTGTGTTGCCAATAGAGAGAGACACACCTAATGTTTATAGGCCATTTTTGTTGTAATGACAAGAATAATAAATGTTTGTGAATTTCAACATACATCTTGTTAACTTTTTCTCATTGCTTTAAGAGAAGTCCACATAAACATTCGTATTAGGCCTATAATAAAAATATAAGTCAAATGTTAATGCATTAATGTAGGCTATTCCTATAACCCTTGTGAACAAACTAATTTCATCATATTTTTGTTGAAATTATATGTATTTTGTAATATTATAAGAATTGGAATTACAGTAACCAATGAAGCAATTTATCATATTCATCGTTATTATTTATTATCTATTCAATTACAATAAATCCTTACAATTGTTTAAAGGTTGTGTTCAACTGTTTGAATTAAATCAATTTCCCTATATCTTCCGGAAACACATAATGTAAAAAACCCACAATATTAGGTCTACTTAGTATTAAATACCTAATTAAAACGACTTAATTGGGGGGAAATCCCAGTCCGTATGCTTACTCTGTTGTCTGCTTTTTGAACAAAATAAATCTAGTAGCCTAATTTTATATTATTATAGGGCTGATATTGAACAGCCCTTAGTCGTATAGCTATACCTTCGACATTGAGAAATATCACGCAACAGTAGGCAAGCATTTCTCTTGTGTGGCTTTGGGGGCACTTGTAAAGGACCATTTTCTGCAAGTTACAAAAGCTGAACTGAAAGGGACGTGAGCAGGCCTCGGCGGTCTGTAATTGAAAGTGAACGTTCTACAAGGATACCCACGATCCCTTGGGGTTTCCTTGCTAATTTGTAGCAGCCATTTTCATCGGGGCTCCTAATCCACCATAATGCGGCTTTTTGCCCGTTTGTTGATGTTGTCAGTGAAGACCCCGTGCCCAGGGCCTGAATATGCACACAGCGAGTGGTCCCCTGTGAGTCGAGCCACACACATTTAGCCCCTGAAAAGCAATCTTCTCAAAAGGCCCTCGGTTCGGTCCGCTTTCATGTCATCTGTGTTGTCTCGGGATACATATAAAAGAAGCAATGGGACTGGGCTACAGAAAACAGGCCTATTGGTCTATTGCAGAGTTAGTCGGACACATGTTCCCTGACAGAAGGGGGTGTAAAGCCTCCTTTATTTACCAGATCTGTGTGCAAAATTAGTTAAATGAGTTTGCGCGGTGTTTTGACAGATGATTATTAAGGAAGAAGGGTGGGAGGGCTGACTGCAGCTCCCTCCAACACAGGCCTGCTTTCTTCATCCAGACGCTCCCTTTATTTACCCATTCCTTTATTTCTCTTTTACTATAGCGTATAGCGTAAACTATAGGGTCTTATTAGACTACCGATGAGTAGCCTAACACTTATACATAATTTCCAGGTTTTCGGTTCTCTGTCTCACGGCTCCCTCCCAATACAAATGTATAATAAAATGATATGAAATATATAGGCCTATATATTTGATGCTTGGTTAGATATCCAGGTTTGTTATAATTTGCATGGCAAATGAGGTGGAAACCCCATGAATGGACTATTTTCGTTTTTCACAGGGATTGTTTGCAAATAATCCTATGGGCCTACCAGATGTAATTTGGATTTCTTTCACGCAAAAAATACAAAATCGAAAGCAATAAAGCAGGGAGTAATAATAATAAAAACAATATTAATAATAATACCAATATAAGATACTAATACTAATACTAATAATACTAATACTACTACTACTACTACTACTACTACTACTACTACTAATAATAATAATAATAATAATAATAATAATAATTCTTCTTCTTATTCTTCTTATGTATTAAGTAGGCCTATTATTGTATTGTTATTAGTAGGTCATTATTATTCGATATAATAATGAATCATGAATCATTAATAATAACAAGAAGAAGAAGAAGCTATGTAATTAAGATTTTATAAAAGATAGGCCGAATGGAACAATAAAATAATGAGTAGGCTAGGCTATGCATAAGCGTTTAACTTGTTTAACTTGTTGGGAACTACTTGTGAGTACTACTTGTGATATAATTCTTTCATATAAATCCCAACTCGGATGTGCACCACTTGTTCCTGAACTCTGACCAGATTACAGGGCTGCAGACTAGAGCTGCTATTACTGGTCCCCAAACCGCCGTAAACACGGAACACATCAATGATAAATTAAATGTCTAGAGAGGCAGGACGCAAATCTGTCAAAATGGCCTTTAATTTTTCATGCTCCTCCTAAAGGGTTGCCGTCACTGGTTGTAATGGTTGTACTGGTATGCTCGTGCTTCGAGGTTCTTTTTTTTGACGCACTGTGCTGTGGTTGTCACTTTGAGACCACCCACATTCTCACCTCAGAAAGTCTTTATTTGCTACCGCGACATTCGTCATTTTTCGAACCCGAGGCTCTCAAAAAACAAAATGGGATCTGGGGTGATATGCGAACTGACAGTTAAGTGACCATCTGTCACCAAAACACTTTTGTAGGCCTAAATGCAAATGGGAAAAGCAAATCCAATTTCTTAATTTTAAGCGTAACCATATGGACATTGCGTGTGGACTCTCAAACCTTCAGCTCATGTTCGTGCTGGTCATTGGTCTCGTCTTAATTTAACATCTTTTTTTGACGCACTGTGCTGTGGTTGTCACTTTGAGACCACCCACATTCTCACCTCAGAAAGTCTTTATTTGCTACCGCGACATTCGTCATTTTTCGAACCCGAGGCTTTCAAAAAAACAAAACGTGATCTGGGGTGATATGCGAACTGACAGTTAAATGACCAAGCTGTCACCAAAACACTTTAGCCACCATATGGACTTTGCGTGTGGACTCTCAAACCTTCAACTCATGTTCGTGTTGGTCTTTGGTCTCTTAATTTAACATATTTATAAATATCATAAAGTATCTTGGAGTTATTGTTGTGTGCCTTTAAATTGCTTTATGTTAGAACTCACCTTGACCAGTTCGAGTCCTCGTCTATATGTTATGTGGCTTGTAAGCAGGGGATTACATGAAATCGTTTTGCTTAAAGCTCTTATATCCAACTATCCCTGCAATGCTAATAAGGTTATTGCTGATCAATTGTCCGCAACGTCTTGAAGGACAAAGAACATAACGAGGAGCCCTAAGACGGTTGGCCCTTTTAAAAGTTTCGCTTGGGTCGGTAGACAGACGCATAGCCTAATTATGACGATTCATAAGCCTACATATTGTATAATATAATATAATATCGCTGTCAAAATCGACATATTTCAACTCATCATCCTTTGTAAAAAAGGATGGAAAAGGAGGAAACAATATGAAAACCTAAAAGGCAAGGTTGTAGTATTACTAATAATGGTTTCTATAACCGTATCTCGCCATAGCAAAACATGATTTGTTGTGTGACGTGAGAAAAATATCAGTTATTATTTTTGAACAGGATACGAACTTCAACATTTCTGTTATCTTCTTTCTATTGTTTGTCTTTTTTCCCCCTTGTCTGCTGTCTTATTCCATCTCTGTCTCTCTCTCTCTCTCTCTCTCTCTCTCTCTCTCTCTCTATCCATCTGTGTGTGTGTACGTGTGCGCGCGCGCGTGTGGCAGATGAGACTCATTCACCCCCACACAAAGCGGTGGAATGTACTGGCCCGGTCCCCCGGCTCCCCGGTCTAGAGGAGAGGCGAGTCGTGGCCCTGCACCGCCGCTATAAATCACAGCCTCCCCTCGCTGCTTCCAATCTCTCCCTCCAGCCTCCGTGTTTTTGCAACAGACAGAGGAATCTTCCGCTTAATTAATTTAGAATGTGTAAATAAAGCTCGGACAGTGAACTCCCCTCATCTCTGGAAACACAATATTAACTTTGGAAGATCTTCGCCCCGCCAATTCTGACACAGTATAACACCTGCTGCATAAGAGGC
>OMNO01042692.1:0-11175 GCA_900303215.1 Trachyrincus scabrus
TCACACAAACCTGTCGGTGGCAGTGGCATGCCTGCACTTAGGACTGTTGCGGTTAAGAATTTCCCCCTGCGGTGGCTCAAGGCAGCGGTATGCGATATTACTGCAATCATTTTTTTTATTACTGAATTAACCCGGATTCTATGAATAATTATTAATAAGGTCGGTTCTAGTGCTGCCGCGATTAGTCGACATAAGCGATTACATCAACGCAGACAATTAGTGATTATTAATATGTTTTTAAACCACTGGGTAACGCTTCAAAAAGCAATGGACGACTCCTCTCCTGCTCCACTCATGAGTCACGGCAGAGCTTCAGAGCTTCAAAGACACGGCTTCCAAAGTATGAGTAGGCCTACTTCAAATCATCACAAAGCTAAAAGTGTGGTTTGTTCATTGTGCAAAGTTTCAATGAAACTGCACGGCAGGACGTGAAGAGAAAAGACCAAGGACACTTTTCTGGATGACGGACCACCAGAGAAGGGAAAAAACACCAACTGTTGTCTATCAAATGACCATCCCGTTGTAATTAGTCAGTGTAGTGTAGTCAGTGCTTTGATACAGTGTGCCCTTGTTTAATCATTGAAATAGCTGCTAAATACTTTAATTATTAAAACCACAATGGCTGGTTTGCATGCTACCATATGTTATTCGTGTTTGAGATAGTATTTATTTGTATCTTCATGTTGGAGATGCCATTTCAAACCTACAGTTTCACATGTTAACATGCCTTTGTTTACATATAGTTGGATTATACCATGGCATTTGTTGTCAAAATAAAATTAACCTATAGAAATGGTCCATTGTGCAGCCCTGTTCCTTATAAAGCGGTCAACACATGATTCGCATTGTGAACCGGGTTCTGTGTCATCGGTTCTGTGTGACCCGGTCAGAGCAGCGTTCTGATGCGCCTCACGCTTTTCTGCCGTATTTTTTCACCGCCCATAAATGTTCAACTTCAGGCGCAGCGCTGCTCATCAACGAAGGGGAAGACGCAACAAAATGTCCAACAACGTCGAGAAGCTGAGCTTGGCAGTGTAAAAATTAAAGCAATCGCAAGAGCTCGGCTCTCGTTGAGTCAGTTTTTACAGTTAAAAGTTTAAATGGCGCAATTACGCACGCAAGACGCAGCCCGCAAGCGCTCCGACAAAGCACTCTGCCCTGGCGTTTTTTAAGCATCTGCGTCTGTTGCCAAGCGGTTCCTTACACTTGCTGTGGCGTTGTCTTGGTGCTGGGGGTCTCTGTGGGGGTCTCTCAAACTAGACTGGGGATTTCTGTTATTCTACATTAAATATACAAACTTTGACGTGGAAACTCAAATGTAGATATAGCAGGGTTTTTCTGTTTTTTTTGGGTTATGGCGGTTGTTTGCCACCCCCCTGCGATTGGCTTGCCAATAGCGCGCCATTGCAATGTTGCGGTTATCGTTTTGACATAATTGAGAAGCAGACTTCTCAACTCTCAGTGAATTTGCCATAACACTGCCTTGACCTACTGCCGCAAAAAATGAATTGAAAGTGAAACAAGCAGGTAATAAGTAGGGCTGTTGGTAGTCGTTGCTGCTCGCCACGCCATGCACTATTGATAGAAATATGCATATAAGAATTACACCCTGCTTTTAATAGGTCTAATTAACAAACGTTAAACAACGTGTAGTTTCCCAAAACATCTGATGATTCATTTAATAATTTCATTTAATCTGGTTCACAATTCTCAACAGCGCTCTTCACCCCAGTCATAACTGCGGTCGTGTCAGGTGTGCTGCCGTTCGTGATCAGTTGGTCTGTTCATGTATAGTCGGGTATAGTCGGTAGGCTGACGTAAACACCTCATGCTTCAAGCTGTTCTTTCAGCACGCTTGTGAAATCCTCTGCCAAATGGCAATTAACAATCTTAAGCCAAGCGGTTTTGTTCTCATTGTAAACACGCCGTGCATCTAAAGTTTGAGCAAATTGTCTATTTTTAGACTTGTAACATTCAGTCACATTTCATTTTCCTCGTCGTAGTGTTGATACCATTCACGGCCACTCGATGAGTTGTAGCTCTGCGACTTTGCCGCTGAAGAAGACACCAAAATGATCTGTGAAGAGGGCCAGGCGTTTCTATGAATGGCCCTATGCACTGCCATCAAGCTGAGGGTCTTACTCAAATGCCAAGAATGCAGCGCATGGCAATATGTTGAACTGGTAAATAAGATTCATGTTCCTCATTTGATACTTATGTTTTTCCTCCTCCCCTGAAACCTCCATAACGAGTCAATCTCTGCTCCCTTCCTACCTTCATTATCTCCTTCCCTCCTTCCTGCTCCACTGGCTTGCTTTCTGTACTGCGCCTTGTTACCATATGCAATCTTTATTATTTGTCATATGTTAACATTGTGTGGACGCATATCATTCTGTAGTGCTGGGCTGGCATGTAATACTGGGCATCAACATTGCATCAATATTGACCACATTTAAATTGTCCACATCGTTAATTTCACTCCACAACCCTCTATTTTCTGTTGAGCTGTCATATAGCCCTGCCGCTTTATGGAGTGAAATGTGTATTTTTAACATGACTTGTATCCTAATCGAGGCTGCATACAGTGTGTTTTTCAACAATATGTGGCTATGGTAGAATCCCTTCAAAATGCAGAGATAAAGGATGCTAGGGGGGAAAAAAAGTCACTAGGGGATCCATGACATATTTCCTATATGTATAAGAATGAGCAATTTACATTATTTAAATATCAGACTCTTCAGTACTTTGACCTGCCACTCAGCCCTAACCGGTGACATGCTGACATCTTACCAATCAATCTAACCTGTTTACTATGGACTCAAAAGACCCAAATAACAACCTGTGGTAGTCTTCTCTCAACCAAAAGACTGTTTTCTCATATCAATGGATGGCTACCAGTTTCACCCAGATGGTTACAGTCACATTTTGTTCTGTTTTGCGCCACGATGTTCGGTTAAAATGTAACATAAATGTACTGATCTGTACTCCAGCGGGCCTCCGTTGAGACGACACTAAACACGCTGTGCACGAAGGTACAGTCTGCCCTGCAATAGTCGCAGACGGGATCCATGCTTTATGTCTTCTGCCTTGTTTAGTCCCAGAAAACGAAAGAAACAGCACACTTTAACGCACTTGGACATGTATAAAAACAAACACATATTCAGAATGATATTGACAGAAACAAGTGTAGTCACCGGTTAATGAAGAGATGCTTGCAGGAAGGCTTGGATGTATTGTGAGAAAGGTTGCTCACACCAGATGTCTCAACTGACAGTCTCACACTAGGTTTCTAGTGTGAGACTAGAAAGATCTATTCTGGGTTGGGCGCATGCATTCCTGTCGCTATGGCAATGCTGCATTTATATTTAAAACTATAGTCGAGTTTCTATTTCGTTTTTTTTTGTGGCAGATTTCTTCTGTACCTCTCAGATAGTGAGTCTATAAAGTAACAGCTTTACAACCTGTTTACAACCTCAAATCCAACAGGCGATTAAGGCTCGGCATATGCTAAAGTGACAGGCTTTGGACCAAAAGTGATCATATGACACTCTCCATATGTCCTGTGTCACGTGTCGTGCCCTTTATTCAACACATGTTGTAATATACTGTAGCCTGTACTATGCCTGGCCAAATAACATACATGTGTGGACATACATGTGCTTATGTTTGTTTTCATGGAGAAATCATAGCGTTTGGCTGTTGTATGCATGCTTAATCATTGATATATAGTATCACATTATTTGTTTTAAACAAAGTATTTCAAGATTTAACATTTCATAAAAAAAAACAGCTTTCCTTATACTGTATTATAGTAGGGAGGGGAATCGGCAGGGACCATACAATATTACAATGATTTTTGAGTGCTGCTATGATATGCATTGCAATTATGTAACTATTGCAATTCTGTAAAAATTGAGACAATATTATGATTCTTTTTGACAGACTTTTGTGTGGTTTAACTTGTGGGTTCAAGGTTGGGGTGCCGTGAGTGCCTTGCATTTTTTGCGGATGCCCCGAGTTGACAAGAAAAAAAGCGCCAAACATTGTAGGTAATTAGGTGAATTATGACCACACATCATTAGGTGTAGATATTCTATATAGCCTACCGGTATATATGGTTGCTTTCCAACAGTAGAAAGGCACTTTACAGCCTACAAAAGCTTCCCCTACGCCAGGGGTCCTCAATTACAAATCTTAAAGGTCCGCAAAGAGCATTTTCAATAAGACAAAGGTCCAGAGGAGACTCCTAGAGTTGTCAATTGTGTAAATAAAGCTATCATGGAGGTGATGGTACGCTGAATGTGATCGGACCAAAGCAGAGTACACGTCCTATTACAGACAGTGGAGCAGTCGGACATGTGGAGCGCTGCTTGCAGTGGAGGAAGCGGAGATTTACATTTACATACGGAGAATTTTGACGCGTTGCGTCACGGCGATGTCTCGCAGATGAAAAGTATAATTTGCTCAGAGTCCGGAGACAGTTGTGGTTCGGTCCGGATCCGGACCGGAGTCCGGGGTTGGAGGACCCCTGCCCTACGCTATATTATTATTTTAATATATATATATATATTAGGCTACAGTCTATATCTTCTGTCAAATTGAAATGAATGAACACGCACACCGTCGTCATCATATATATATATGTATATGTTTTTCACAGCCTTTTATTGTGCAAAGTTAATTTGTTTGTAGAGGCGGTCGCTAATGTAGCGGAGGCGCTGTGCCTCACCTATAGACAGTTGTGGGAAACCATTGACAGTTCTGGCTTACATTTCTTTTCTTGTTTTTGAGTCAACCTGACGATACAAGGTTTTTTTTATTGTTATTATTTTAATAAAAAATGATGTTGCTGTCCCAAATGCTGTTTGTTTTATTTAAAAACATGTATATCATGCAGGGTTCTCCCGAAACAATGTAATAGTGGCGCTGTGCCACCATGCTCCTTCCCAGCGCTGTCCGGGTATTTAGTTGACGTTGTCGTTTCTTTTTCAAATTGCTGACTGTAAACTGTATTTGCGCTAACATTAATGCCAGAGAAATGTGGCTCGTGCACTTATTGCGCTCGCATGCTACTTGTTTTGTTGTATTGTGATACCATTCCTGTTGGGATGCACTGGAGCCCTACTGGAGTCACTGATCATACATACATGAACAAATCATATGGGAAACACTGGCCTGGATATGTCTATCAAACCCAGGTCATTCATCAATTAGATAAGATGAGATAGTACTTTATTAATTCAATACGCAAAATTCAGGAAATATGATCCTGTCTTTGTGACTAGAAAATAGTCCTATTCATTTCCATCTTTCAGTATTTAAAATATGTCGTTTGAACATTTTTCTGAACTAGGTAGTAGTTCGACGTAGTATCTAACTACTTTCTGAATAAATCAGACAATAAAGTTATATCTTATCGTATCTTAACCTAATATATACATTTTATTTTCTTAAAGCAAGACCATATAAGATACGCTACACTGTGTCTCAAGCTGGTCTGCAGCACAGACCGATCTGTAGAGTGTTAGGTCCATGGCACATGTCAACAGATCAGCCAAAGGGTCGAAGTCAAAATTGCATTTGTCGTGAGGATTATGATTTCTGTAAATTCAGTCATGTATTAAATGATGGGCCGCTGTACATGTCAAGGTAATATGTTTTAAAACCTATTTCATGTTATTTAGTTAGTCGGTTTCGGAGCCACTGCTTTAGACATTAGAACTTGTGAAAGTCAAATAATATATGACATTACAACTAGCTAAGGCGAGGTCACATTTTTCCAGTCAGCATGCGATTGGCGAGATACAAAATCAAAAATGCACAGAGATGAATCACGGCGCCAGTCAGATTGGCGATAGTCTCAGGGCTCAACAGATACATCACTCCTCCGGCGTTGTGTACGGCTAGATCTACTGTCTCCGGAGCTGCTGCAGTGTGCGCTGTCACCAGCCGGCAGTCAGGGGTCTACTTTAGAAGAGACGGTTAGTCTCATCTCACCTACTGATCTGCTGCACAATTGTACGGGGACATCTTTCTGCGGCACAAAATTGAATCCCAGGTAATCTCTAACTCCATGAATATAGCGGAATGTGAACAATAAAAAACGCGGTTTCACCACAGAGGACCATACGGCAGAGGGCGAAGAGCCGGCTGGCTGGCTGGCCAAGTTAATTGACCAAGTCTGATAGAAGTTGTCAACAGCGAGAGAGTGGTAGAAATGGCCCAGAAAGACCCTTACAAGTTAGTTGCCACTGCAACTCTTCTGACCGCCTTATTGTGTCTTCAAAAATATAAGCTGCATTTTATTGTTGTTGCTTAGTTTCAGAACATATTGAAATCACACAGTGTCACAGAGACCCTGAGCCGCCCACTTTGTTGAAATTGTCATGTCATGTAGATAATGCTCAAGCACTTTGCTGTTCTGCCGGGTTTGTTAATTCTTTTATCTATGCTTACTTGGGGATCTGTATTCACTGAAATTGAACGCAGCTTTCTTTATTTTTTCATTCATCCAGTTCATTTCATCATTTTATGATGAAATATAGCATCCTGATGTCAGCTATTGGATCCAATCTCTCTAATCTTGCGAGCAGCATGGTTCGGACCACATGCTAGATGTTTCACTGCTATGCTTTTGAAACACAGCATTTCATAGCATTTCATAAGGCTTCACAGGCTGCTGAAGGATGCTAACTAAAAGCAATGATAGCCGTATATGTGATGTGAGCATCAACGTGTTTGTGTCCCTCCCTGTGTGTGCTTATCTGATTAACTCTTAACACTCCAAATTAAAATCTATTCAAAATATAATTTATGTAATATATTGGTTAGATGCTAGCTGCATTTCATTGTCTCTGGACTTGTACTCAACTAAAGTTGAATCCAATCTAATCTAATATTAATGATAACAAAAAGCTTCATACATTCTAATTAGTAATGTGTTGAGGAGCCTTAGCTGCATTTGTTTAGTAAAACAAAAAGTAACTTTTAAGATTAATTAAAGACAAACATAATTGAATGACATTTTTATACTACTGAGGTGAACATGAATTACTCATTAAGCTTAGCGGCATTTATTTCTAAGTTGTGAAAGTGTTACACTGATCTAGACAATTAATAAAATAAATCCACAAACAGCAAATCTAATAGATGTCAGAATTCTTGTTAAATAATAGTAAAGACCTAAGGTAAATAGCGGTGAGAAGAAGCCATTCTTCTCGTTTTAAAGGCACATTGATTATAGCGGACATTCAACAGAACAAGCGAGACGCTAGGTAGACGCTGACAATCGGTCGACACCCTCCGTGTGTGCTAATCAATGCAGCATCTGGCTGCAGGTATGAGCAGAACAGGAGCTATATACAGTGCCCACCAAGAGCTAATGCAGTCATTTGGATCAGAGGCAGAATCCATGATCCCCCGGCACTACTTAGCACAAAATTACCTTTCCCTCCTGCCAAAAGTGAAAGAAAAAGTGAACATATATATCTATATATATATGAAAACATAAAAGCGTGGCAGGATGTCTAGCACCGAAATGGGGGTGAAATGACGAGGAGGAAAGAAGAGAGTAGAGACTGATAGAAGTGGTTTCATTTCAATTCCGTTCCCTCTGAGTGATTATTGGCTGGAAGAAGTAATGCTTCATCAGCTCTCCTGTTTCTTAGAGGGCTTAATTTTCTTTAGCTGGCAGTTTAAGGATACGGATAAGCTCCACACAACTTTATTTAGAGATTGAATGAAGGCATATTAATATTTAATGAGGATTTATTGGAGAAAAAAGCTCCCTGGAAAGCAACATCAAACACCTGCAATGTAGGAGATAGTTGACGTCGTGCATTTTGAACGCAGTTCAAACGGCAGGTGGGTGAAGTTCGACATAACATTAATCATGTTCCTCTACACTGTTACCTGCACTAAATTATGCAGGCAATACAGTTCTATGACTTCGATAAATATCGATTTAATGTCAACTGTTCACATAGTTCCATGTCAAGAGTTTGATGGAAGGCCGATATCTCCATTTATTTATTTTTATTTGCATCCCCAGAGTTTTGAGAATGAAGCGAAAAAGACTATCTGCCCATCCCGTCCTGCATATAGGCAGGGTAAATAAGTCATGTTGGTCACAAATGACGACATCTGGCGGTACAGTAGCACATCTGCTTGTGTCTGAACACATATACCTCAACCCCATCAGTTGTCTGCATTATCATTAACATTCCTTTGTTTAGGCTTTGATCGCCCCCCCACACACACACACACACGCACACACATACACACACACACACACACACACACACATATTTGATTGGTTAGTTGACCACCCCTCTGAAGAAGGCCTCACAGTATGTAACACGATGACTGTGACTTGGCATTGATATATTTAATGACTTACCACTGTATGCAGGGACTGGTAGCATTTAACAGGTAATTGCACAAGCCAAATGGGACTCATTAATAATCTTGCTGCTGCTATCTTGGGTAATCTCTTTTAATTTCTTTTAATTTTCCGTTCTGGCCCGAGGAAGCCTCCACATCTTTCACAGTGAGTGCTTTATTTTGCTTTATTTTGCCGTGCAGTAGCGCCTGATGAGGTAAATCAATTCAACTGATTGGTTTTACACAGACCAAAATCCGTTGCCCCCAAACAATCTCTAAATTTAATATCACAAAAGTTTAGTCTGGGATTTGTGGAATCTGCAAAAACCAAGGTATTTGCTTTTCTTTCTTCAGTAGATGTTAGTTTATGATAATCCATATATATATATTATGTTAGACATATCATTTCAAAAACTACTCAGATTATGTTTCAGATGATGTTTCCTTTGTTTAAAGATATGTATTTTTTAAAACAAACCAGCATTGTCTCAAGTTTCAGAGATCCCTCCAGCATTGTCAGTCTTTGGTTGTGGAAGGTGATTTCCTATTCTTCCACCAGATTGCTTTTGGGCGCCTGCTGGCTCACAGGGGAGTGGCCAATGTTGAGGATTTACTGTCATTTTCCTTCATTTTGTCAGGGATGATTTACACCGGCAAAGGTAGCTGCATATCAAATGGACGTAGACTAAAGATTGTATTAACGGTTGTTTTTGGCATGGTAATTTATATGTAAAGTAGTTTAGTGTGTGTGGGGGGGGGGGGGTGCAGATGGTTTGCGATGATAGATTGGATAAGTGTCTTTCTTGACTACATCAACCACTACCTCATTAGTATTTTGGCTATTTTCTATTGGACACCGACAATTAATTAATCCACTCAGCCATGGCACACTCCGGGGGACAGCCAGCACCCGGTAGACACGGGGCTGATATCACACTATCACACTAAGTCCTTTCCTGAAGTGAGATGAAGTGAAAAGAAATATGCCTGGACTAGATGAAAACGTGCGGCAGTCATGCCCAATTGAGCCCTGTCTCTGTGCGTTATGCCCTTCATACTTCTTCCTCTCTTCGCACAGGGATCCCAGCGAAGGGGACTTCGCTGGAGAGAGAGGGAGAGGGAGAGCGAAGCCCCCACCCTGTAGGTTGGTGGTGATACTCCCATTGATTATCCTTTATAGGGGCTCTGAGGTCGGGGCCTTGGGACCATGGAGCTGTGTTTGGTGGGGTGCAGACTGAGGGGCATGGTGGCTGGGGACAGATTTGGTTAAGACTCGGCCAGGCTATCGTTGCAGATGAGTGGAATTGGTGTTTTATATATATGGATATAATGGACGAGAAGGAGTTTGCTGTGTCATATCACATAATGTGTTTTGGCATTGAGCCATGTCTCAGCCGTATCTCACACACATTCATTTTAGCCCTTCATTATGTTTGGCTTTTAGCTAACACTTATCCATTAATATCCATTTGGAGTCCAATCTATGATACTGTGGTGTGTATATATATATATATATTAAGGATGATACTCTACTTTCTAATCTCATGATGTATATGTTATCTGACAGCAGCCGGCTACCCTTTGAACTTCCATCCACTATCTATCCCATCAGTTAGGAAACCACCACGCTGCGTATTTCTGTCCAGAATCCGAGAGTTGGTAGCTTTCCATATTTGGCCCACTGCCATCGTGTGCACCGCCAGCTACACCAGCCTCCCGTGGCTCCGTTTTGGAGGCCCCGAGTCAGGTAACTCACCCCCAGACAGATGGCTTCCTCCTCCATGTGGCAGCGTGAACACACCTCCCCTATTACACCCCAGTCTTTACTCATGAAACATTTAAACAAATGTAAAGAAGACAGCAGGGTTTCGCAAAATGCACTATAATGTACAGGTGTGTGAATGTGTGCAGTGTGTATCCACGTTTTCTACCCAGCGACTGGTCCAAAAAATGGGTGTTCATCACTTCTCCAGTGATTGGCGCGGCTCAAGGTGAGCCGGCCAATCACTCGACACAAAGCGCTCTCTCTGTCCGACTTGCCCAAAGTCAAGGTCATTTGCGGCACCAACTGTGCAAGCAATGCTATCCACCGCCTATCTGTAAATATGGTTGCTTTCCTTGGTGTTAGCCATGTTACCACAATGTTATCTGCTGGAAATGTAGATTGTGTGTGCAGATAGTTGAACAAGGCAATCTTATACCCTGGCAAACATTTGTCTGAATGTCTTGGATTTTTAATTGACATATTTCTGCTTCAAAAAATGTACTAATACAATGATCTAGTGACATGTCCACTGACATGTCGTTTTTCCTACAGGAAAATATATATTAGGTTAACTACAGGATGTGAAGGAAGTAAGGGCCTTGGAATTGGCTTTTTATACGCTGTAAATTGATACCCCTTGAAAAGAAGCCCCCTACCCTAAACATGGCATCTCTCACATCTCTCAGAGGAACGGGACTGGTGTGTAAGAGTGTTTGCTTTGTGTGTTGGTACCCTTTCTCTCTCTCTCTCTCTCTCTCTCTCTCTCTGTCTCTCTCTCGCTCTGTCTCTCTCTCTCTCTCTGTCTCTCTCTCTCTCTCTCTCTCTCTCTCTCTCTCTCTCTCTCTCTCTCTCTCTCTCTCTCTCTCTCTCTCTTTCTCTCTCTTTTTCTCTCTCTCTCTCTCTCTGTCTATCTCTCTCTAGCAATCTAAAAAATGTCAAATAATGACACACACACACACACACACACACACACCAAGAGATGTGGTGGAAGCGCACAAATTCCTTACTAAAGTAAAAAAGTGCTCATC
>OMNO01042692.1:11514-22302 GCA_900303215.1 Trachyrincus scabrus
CCCCCCCTGCCCAGGGAAAACAGCAACTTCTGTAAACTGCAAAAACAGAAAACTTCTGGCACAGGTGGGCTGGAGTACATTTTGTGCAAAGGATGCATGGTTTCAAAGAGCATAGCCTCACAAATCACTTGAGATTAATAAGCTCAAGTCTGATAGCAGACTAGCTCAACGTTTCACTTTCTTCCGCTTCTTATTCGTTTCAACCAATCATGTTGCTGGAGGGGGAGAATTGTATACGTGTAATTGGCTAACAATGAACACAAATTCGGCCAGCACTAGTAAACTTTTCCCGGTGGGAGGACAAGCTAAAACATCCTGTCCAGACACTGACATTCTTAGTTTCAAATCAACACCGTGTAGACTGGCCACTGTAGAAATACACTTTTAAAATCCCCTTCTGAAAGCTTCATCCACTCGCGGGAATGATTTACGAAACAGGAAACAAGGCGTAGCTCCGCCCCTTTCCGTTCTTGGTTTCCGGGCCAGGCTGTGTGCCGTCTCCCCCCAGAAGTTCTGTTAGCATAATCGCCAAAGATCACTTAAAGCAGCAATACTAAAATATGATCTTGTAATTGTTTGACCGACCTTACCAACCTTTGTCAATGTATTCATCAAAACGTCAATCAGCACAGATAGTCTGTACAATTAGAAGCTTAGTCTATCCATTATTCATTTGTCTACTCATAATAATTGAGGGATATAGGAATACCAAATGATCAATAGACAGTTACATTTTTTAGACGGTATATATATTATATACAAGGTGTTATATTTTATATCCAAGATTATAAATACAGCCCAAACAACCAATCGCAAATCAACAAGCCTTGCTTTTTTTTACCCTCCATTTCTTACTCGGTACTCCGATTCGCTGATTTCAGCACTTTTTTTACTGTTTTCACGGCAGTACATTTGCAGCGCAGCAGCTTATCAAAAGCCTCTTCACTGCTGCTCTGCCACACAAAGCACAGGCAGCTCTGTGATTCACACGTTGGCCGCGTTGGTTCTCCGAAGAGAAAGGTTTCCTGAAAAAAGGATGCGGCCGTCAGGGTTCCGGCAGCAGCAGGAGGAAGAGGAGAAGAAGAAGAAGAAGGAGGTTAAGACAGGAGGTGTAGAAAGAGCCATGATGTAGTTCCTAATGAGATTCCCTAGTACTTCCTCTCCTTGCCTCGGGGCTTCGACAGCTTTCTTTTGAGTTCAAATGGAGCCCCCCCCCCACCCCTTATTACCGTACACCTTTTTGTCGAAGGACTTGCAATTTTCAAACCTCTAGCAATTCTGTATCACGTTTGATCCGTCAGCCCCCGTCGCTGACGAATTGATCAGTGGTACAAAAATTAATAAATAAATAAATAAATCAAAGGCTGTATTCAAATGAAAGCAGAGGCCATGCTGTGTCGCCGTTCAGGGTTTCTAATTACAGACAAAGAGGAAATAGACATTACCTTGATTGCAAGCGTTGAATCAAACGTGGCTTATTTTCTTTCATATTGCTCTTCACTGAGTGGCTGTATTTGAAGGCATTATAAGAAGTTTAAACGTAATAGTTTCTTGGTGGTTATGAGTGCTATACATTAAAACACTGAGTTTCCAACTTGAAAGTAAACTGTTTTTTATATATTTCTTTCTGATATTTGCATTACTGAGCTGCTCAATACCTTTATATTAAGGCCATCTTTTGTTTGACTCCAGCCTGTCTCCAGAACAGATACAAAAAAAGGCCTGATTTTGGCTACTATAAAAAAAAAAAAACCCACTGATTTAAATTCATATTTTTATAAGAAACCCTATTTTTTTCAACTATTGGCCTTTGTTGGCTGTTCTGTTACACAGCGAAGGTCCATCACTTGTGCCTTTATACTACATGCTTTTAGAAACAGGACTCATCAGCAATTTCTTAAATTAAAGTGCCCATACTTACTTGCACCAGAAAGCCAATTCCATTTAATCTATAGGTTTAGTCTTTTGCCTTGGGCAGTCGTAAAGTTTGGAAGCAGACAACTTCACCTGCCCTTTGGTTGAACTCAAACCCAAACTCTGCAAAATACAATATTCTGCCACTCGATTATCGTCATTAGAAAATGCAGGTAATAAATATAAATATAGTTCCATAAAGATACATTTATAAAACCGTTACCTCACCTCCATTGAGAATGGGAGGCGGTTCATTTTCAATGCCGTTCCAATTGTGTGCAGACCTTTTTAGCCAGACAGATTCTTGTTTATCATATGTGCAATGTTACTGAGGCGTTTGCCTTGACAACAGTGACAACTTCAGGGAGAACAGTGGATGTGTGTGTGAAGCTTGACCCAGGGAGCGGGGCAGTCAAGGACGGCCGCTCGAGGAGTCCTATCAAGTCCACAGTTCTCCTTGTAAGGCACTTCATTCATTCATGTTTTATATGCAGAGGCGTACATTTGAGCTACTTTAAAATTCATAGCAATTGAAGGAAAACGTTTTTCTGTGGCATTTGGAACGATGTATGTTCTGTGTTGCATACCTTAAAGCACTGGTTGTATCGTTGCTTTCATATAATATAATATCATACTTTTCAAATGTAAAAATGAGTGACATAAAATGGATACTAAATCTCCTATCTTCAAGTGTCAATTTAATTTGGCATACAAAAAACTGGTCATCCATTTTAGTGCCATGGTGTTTTTATTGTATTGTATATTTATACATATTTGCTATGTGTTTTGTTTTCCTACAAAGGCATGTTGCTGACTTTGATTATTGAGAGAGAGAGAGAGAGAGAGAGAGAGAGACAGAGAGAGAGAGAAACTCCTCATTAGTATGTACAAGAGTTTGTGGACGTGTGTGTGTGTGTACTGTCTACTGCTCTCTTTAGAGATTTTCCCTGATTTTAGCTCTTAAATCCACATATTAATGTTAAGTCAAAGAGGGGCAACACCCATGCATTATACGATTACAATCTTACAACTCAAGATTACTCTTAATCTTATTCTATGTTAAATTCAAATCCCCCATGTGGTTGCCCGATTGGCGCCTTAAGAAAGCACAATTTATTATTTCTGTTATGAAATATTCACGCATAGCTCTTGCTTAGCAGTACTCTTAAAGCATAATTAAAGTTTGGTAGAGGTGTAGTTAACTTGCCATGATGTAACTACAAATATTCTAGCTATAGATATCTTCAATAGTTGCTCCGTAGATTCAAACTTGATAATCCAAAAAATTCCCCCATTGACTTACATTGTACGGTAAAACAGGTCTCTGTGCAATTCTTTTTCTGGATTCTGCCAATGTATAAAATAACAAAACCCGATCCAGCAGGCTTTGTTATTTTATTTTATTTTTACAATGATTGGTAAAGGTTACCAATCATCGGAGTAGATATACTGAATACGTAAACCGTCTCAACTCGTGCTAGCGAAGGGCGTATATATACAACAAACGCAGTGATTCGGTCTCGGAAGCTAAGTACCGGAGCATCTTCCTAATTCAAATAGTAAAATCAACACAAAGTTGACATTTCAATTTCCAAAAAAAAGCTGAAATGGGTTTTGTTATTTTATACATTGGCAGAATCCGCTTTGTTCGGTTTCGTTTGTATTCTAAAAGTGTGACTTTGAGACCTGTTGCCCCCCATACAATGGGGGCAACAGATATGCCCTTAAAATGATCATTTTAAGGGCATATATATGGGCATATCCTCTCATCACAATTCATTTAGACTATAAAACTGGGTATCACGATAAGTCAACACAGCTTGTGTTGAATTAGGGTTGGTTTTATGAATCAAAGGCAGCAAGAGTTCAGCTCAATGGAGAGTCACACACTCCATAATTACATGGACACGTAATGACTATTTTTAGGAGTTACATTTTTTAAGCAGTAACTACTACTTAAATGCATTGCTATTAATTCAAATCCAAAACTACATTACCAAATATGTATCGTATACTTTTGGATACAATATATCCATATATGTCTATATGCATACATATAGGGCTACTATTCCCGGTAATTCCACTAGTGTCAAGCTAACCTGAAATAAATATATCACTTCTGGTGACATATTTAGACAAGGTCTTTGCATAGTCAAGGTCTTTGCGTGTTTTAATGTTTCAATTATCCCCTGTCAATATTTACTATATATCTAGGATATGTTAGGCAGTGTGAATGCATACTTTCCCATGGAAAAAGTTAAGCAGAAAGGGACAAGTACTGAGATAGTACTGCAATCATGCTAATAAACTGTCACACCAATAAATCTAAAAACACTGCTTTTCACATCTTATTCATGTAGTCCAAAACCGCCCAAAAAAGAGGGGGTTCTTTTTGACACTATTGGGATATAAATTGAAGGCTTCAGCAATATGCCTCCAAAACCCACAACAAAGTATATAATTGAATAAATACATCTAAAATTAAATAAAAACATCTTGACACTTGAATCCAACTCCTTGGATTCAGGATTCAGTGCAGTTTGGTCATTTATATTCAGGGGTCTCAGTTATTAGTTGTATATCAAATTAAATTGACACCTGGAAGGATAAGTTTGCACTGGTGTCTGTGTCTATATATCGGTTGAGTAGGCTCATCAATTTCAAAATCTTGAAATGACATTAATATAAAAGTAGATGCAATCAAGGCTTTAACACGAGAAGATGGAGTCATCCTGACTGTCCCGCTCGCTGTGATGGACTCAGAGGAATCTCCCCCTGGCGCTTGTCTGCTTTGTCTCGTTACTTTCTGTGTCGCAGCCATCAGATTGATTATGATCTCCTTCACAGACACTTTAAACACAATTTAACTACTTGGGGATAATAGGCTAACTTTACCCAGAATTAATTCCACAGGCAGTCACATTGTAGCATGTATTTTAGAAGTCAGTCTGAGCTCCGGAAATGCGTATTTAATTTCTAATACGTTTTTTTTGCATACCTGCACCATACACATGTGAATGTCCACACTTGGATACTATGTACAACGGTTATTTCATTACCTCAACGTAATGATGCCTGATCAAATACTGAACATTCTGTCCCATGATATTGACTGTTATATGTGATATTGTACAAAACTGAGCCTCTCCTTCTCCAGGCATGTTCAAATTGTCCCCCGTGTGCCATTTAACCTTTTGTCTTTCTAGTGTGAAGAAAATGGGTGTTGAAAAGTGGATTGTCTGGCAACCCAGCTCAAGGTTTGCCGGTTCGATTCTCGGCTCCTCTTCAGGAGGTGTCTCGCCGCTCACGGCAAGCTAGTTGCTGCCATGGGTGGTTAACAATGCTGCCTTCTCGTTTTATGACAAATGAGGCATTCATTGACAAAGCACTTGTATTGGCCACGGTGGTTGAAAAAGCTCTTTTTAAATGAAGTCAATTGAGTCCTTTATCCTAATAACAGCTCTTTGAGACTAATAAGTAATTAGAGGGTATGGCAACTCTTTCTCACCCGCCCACAAACTCCCAGAAACCCCAGAGGGAAAAGGCAGACACCTTAAGATACCAGTGATAAGAGGCACACTATCACAATAAATGAACAATGAGTTTAATTCAACATTTTAAAGGCTAATCTAGGCCTAATTTTAGGTCATATTTACAAAGCTGTTCTGTATTCTAAATGCTACCGAATTAATTTGTTTTCTTCCGCTTGTAGCAGTGCATTTCAACTAATTTGACTCAAAGACTTCTTTAAATGTAGCAATTTGTTAGGTCATTGTTATTGGACTAATGTCATGATAAATTAACTTAATGTGAAGTATGACATGGGAGATTGGTTGGAGAGCGTGGCTGGGTGGCTCTGGTAGAAGCTGGCTAGATGAATTACACGGGATCCTCGGGCCTTTCATTTGTCAGCACTAATGACCACAGTTACCTCCCCCACACTGGGCTGTTGTTTTACCTATAATAATGGATTGATTTGTTTCTCTGAGGCAAAGCTGCTGTGAGTGAGTGAGTGAGTGAGTGACTGAGGAAAAAGTTTGCATTGAACTCATTAAAGTTTGTATTATCCAGTGTTTAGCATTCTGATTATGGGGGGGGGGGAAAAGTGCCATCTGCTTGGGGGAGCCGGGCCCAGTGCTCTGTATAATTTACCAAACGATGTTTGTCGCTCCAGTCTGAATTGTGCAACCCATGGGGTAGGGCTTGGCCAAGGTTTTTGTTGCGCTGCAAAGTGAAAGCAGGTGTATCTCCAGTGTATTGATATTATGTAGATTGTCTCTTCACGGTGTCCTCCTTGGTATTATTTTTGCGGGATTTTAATTAATGCTGTTGGATGTTAATGTGTTCCTCAATAATGAATTTGCTGATTTGAAATTGGTTATTGTGTCGTGTAATTAAATATAAATATTGTTTTGTTTTTTACTAGAAGTGGCAACTATAAATACTTTGCCATAAGCAAACTATCCTACTTTTGATAATGGCTAACAACACTCATACTATTGAAGCAAATATATAAAACAATAACACAATCTCATGTTTCTAATGTCCACTAAACAATGACATATCTATTCTGAAAAATAATAATGGGGGATGTTGCCTCTATTGATAGCAAGACTAGCTCACTGAGGATATCAGCATAATATACACTATTGATGATTGATTAAGTTATGACTGCATTCTAAAAAAAATGTCACCCCCTTTTTATAAATTGCTGTTGGCCTTGGTTATGCCTTGAAGTGCTGATTGATTGAAGTTTGAAAATATGAGAAGACAAAATGGAGAAAAAGCCATTTTCTTCGAAGATAATTAAATCACCTTGCTCTATTGTCTAACTGACGTTGTTAGCATTATATCTCACATTTAACTAATAATTCCCTTATCGGCATATAAAGTTAATTACTGGCATGTGCACAATGTTCATTGACTTTCGTATCTGCCCACTTGAAAGGATTTTAAGTGCCTTGTTAAGTTACCCAGTAATTCAGCCTTTATTGAATTTGTGGCCTCCAGAGAGCAAAACAATCACTCGTGCTTATCGTTGTAAAAAGCTTGCAGGCTAAGTATTTGTGAAATGTTGGAATTTCCTACCATGACTCATTGTAATCACTGATGTGGGGATGAAACTGTAGGTGACGATAAAAGGTTGTCCAGAGTTTTTTAAACCATATCAATTAAATGTTCACCAAAAGAGTTTTCTCCTTGACCCTCGGGTGAATAAGATAATTTCCACTGCTTTTTAAACCTCTTGATAACGTGCACCACAGTGGTTTGGTCTCTCTCTCTTGTATGTTCTCCTTGTGTTAATATGGCTTTGTTCCAGGTGCCTTACTTTCACCTGACTTCCATAGACAAACATATTAGGGTACATAGCATATGGCGTTCATGTCACAATACTGTAACTGAACACATCAAGAATTCAACAATCAACAATCAACCATTCTCTTCATCCCGTCATGTTTCTCAGTGCTGTCCCTCGCTCTAGTGTAGGTTTTTTGTTTTGTTTTGTTTGAATGCCTTAAAAAAAAGTGGGCATCCATTACTTTCACTCATTCCACTCCCCTGCTGGGAAATGTAGTCCCATTATCTGAAGACAAAATCTTCTCTTCCATCTGCTGATGTGCAGTGATGGATAATTAATAGGGATGCTTCTCCATTCAAGCACGATTTTATATGCATCTCGATACATGGGCTCCGATACGATACAGCAACGATACTTTAATTTGAAACGATTCGGTGCGATTTGATTTGAAAATCGATGCGATTCAGTGCCAAAAGACAACTGCGGTTTGTTTCGGGCAGCGACCACCCGCTAGCCTGATCGAACCTACCAAAAATGTCACCGGACCAGTGTGATCCCTGCTGCAACTGGGGAGTGCCAGGAGAGATCTGACCTGCCCAGTGAACCAACAACGCCAGTCCAAAAGTCTCCAGAGCGCACGACCGAACCATCGCCGAAAGCATTACCAAGTAAACCCCGCTATTCCTTGTCTCTCATGCGAGTTGATGCAAACTTAGTTTATAGGTTAGGGAAATTCAAGTAAATTTAGAGTACAGCTATTAATGTTATTATGAGTCTAGTACGGTCAATCAAGTTAGGTTTTAGTACGGTCAATCAAGTTAGGGTTTAGAACGCCTGCGTTCAATTCCCCTGTCCACATTTCCCATGTTAAGTTTTGTTTGGGTTTTTATTTTTGTATTTTTTTATTTACCCCCCATAATTTATTCCTGTTAATCACAGCCCTTAATTTGTGTCAATACATTGAATTGTAATCAAAGGAGGAAGTAGTGCTTGTTGTTGACAGCTTGTAGAAACACACATAACCCTCGACTAACCCAGATAGATTAAATTGGCTAGGATAATGAATCTTTATAGTATAATCTAATATCTAATATTAGTTATATTCTTCATAACAGAATTAGTGCCCCATTAAAGTATTAAAATAATCCAAGTCACGTTTAGATCACTTTAAGCCACTTAATCACGCTACAGCAGCGCCATGGGTACGTGACAAAATAGGCGCTGTTTCGATATGATGCAGTGAATCGAAAATTGGCTTTGGTTTTTTTTAAACCTTATGTCCATTTATAAGTCGTGGAGGTGGAAAGTCATAGCGCACGCTAAACATTGTAATCACCATACCCAGTATTACAATAAATACATAAAAAAATCCATATCCTTAGACTTGACTGACTGAACACTTTTTTCATTTAAAATCTCCACACATTGGGAGCACAGGAGACAGTTTAAACTCTACCACCGCCCCTGCGTATCGACTAAGCTGGCTGAAACAGCACCAGGCACACACGGCAGATGCCTAGACACCATGACCGTGATTCCTTTCTCCAATCTGTCTGCATATTTTTTTGTTCCCGGGAGTAAAAGGCAGAGGCCATTTCAACAGCGTAGAGTTGACGCTATTCCTGCCGGTGTGTTGTCATAGCATTTGTATGGTAGTCCTATTTATTTCTCTAAACCAGCTCTTGAACCTCTGTCACCTAAGAAGGGAGAGGCGTTCTCGCCAGAGAGTCATGTCTGTGTGAAGCGTAACTGTTCACATGTCTTTCAAGACAACATTCTTAAAATAATACATTTTAAAGCAGACCACTTTTGTCTCTGTTTGTAACTAGAAATTCCCATGCCAAAATACTTTGACACTAGCCAAGTAAAGTTTCGCTGCATAGGAGAGTTTGACATTGATTGACTCTTGGCAGTACTATAGTATATATACCTGTATGTATATATATATATATATACACACACTGCGACTGGCACTGGCTTATTCCTTCCTCAGTATCAATTACATCAGAGGTTATATGGTTATAATCATGGTCATCATTTTAAATGGACCATAGCGACAACAAGCCCTTTCCAGTCATCACCATTGTCAACAGCAAGTGTTTCGTCATGGATAACCTACAAGCCCTGTTCATCTGCTAACTGCTATTGTAAACACTTGCATTATTACATACATATTTTGTAAGGCTCACATATGCTCATTCACGTTTTTATAGCTATGTTTCCAATGCATATAACATAAAATAAATCACATACATAAACATAGCAGTCATATCACAACAGCATAGGGTGGGAATCTTAATTTGTAATCTGTTGTGAATTGAAAATGCGGTCATGTAGATAGGTAGGTAGGTAAGTACTTTAGTGATCCCTGGTGAAGGGGAATTACATCATAGCCTTCTATGCACCTAATTGTCCCGATATTTACTCTACCAAACACATATTTCATTATGGGATGCGGGAGTAAACAAAGGTTCATCCACCCTGCTTCTCCAGCAGGTTCCTCTGCACTGCCACTCACCTCCATAATTAACCCTCAGGCTGCAGTAGGCCGTCGGCCCGCGGCCAAGGCCCCACTGCCTCAGGCGCCTTCCATTTGCCCTTTCAGCCAAACACCTCTGTTCTCTCTGTTCTCCGCTCACAACCATAACCTCTCAGAGTGATGGAGAGATAGGAGCTATTCACACACGGCCATCTTCCTCCCCTTCTCTTTTTGTCTATCTCTAGTCTCTCTAGTATCTCTCTCTAGGCTCTCTCTAGTGTCTCTCTTTCTCTCTAGTGTCTCTCTCTAGTGTCTCTCGCTCTAGTCTCTCTCTCTAGTCTCTCTTTCTAGTCTCGCTTTCTCTCTCGCTTTCTCTCTAGTCTCTCTAGTCTCTCTAGTCTCTCTAGTGTCTCTCTCTCTCTCTAGTTTCTCTCTCCAATCTCTAGTCTCTTCTCTAGTCTCTTCTCTAGTCTCTCTAGCCTCTCTCTCTAGTCTCTCTCTTTAGTCTCTCTAGTCTCTCTCTCTCTCTCTAGTCTCTCTCTCAAGTCTCTCTCTCTCTCTCTCGTTTCTCTCCAATTTCTCTAGTCTCTTCTCTAGTCTCTCTAGCCTCTCTCTCTAGTCTCTCTCTCTAGTCTCTAGTCTTGAGTCTCTCTAGGCTCTCTTTTTAGTCTCTCTCTAGTGTCTCTAGTCTCTCTCTAGTCTCTCTAGTCTCTCTCTAGTGTCTCTAGTCTCTCTCTAGTCTCTCTAGTTTCTCTCTAGTGTCTCTCTTTATCTGGTCTCTCTATTTCTAGTCTCTATAGTCTCTCTAGTGTCTCTCTCTCTCTCTCTCTCTAGTCTCCCTAGTCTCTCCCTCTCTAGTCTCTCACTTTCTATTGTCTCTCTTGTCTCTCACTTTCTATTGTCTCTCTTGTCTCTCTCTGCATCTCTAGTCTCTCTCTTTCTCTGGTCTTTCTAGTCTCTCTCTAGTCTCTCTCTCTAGTGTCTCTCTCTCTGTCTCTCTCTAGTCTCTCTCTAGTCTCTCTCTCTCTCTCTAGTCTCTATCTCTCTCCAGTCTGTCTAGTCTCTCTCTCTTGTCTCTCACTCTCTAGTGTCTCTC
>OMNO01042696.1:0-16299 GCA_900303215.1 Trachyrincus scabrus
ATTGTTTGTTCGTATTGTTTTCACCAGAATCGGCCTGGTGTTGACGCTGGAGGAACGACAAGGTTTAATGATTGGGGCCATTCTTGGTCCATCTCTTGTAAATCCCTTCGTGTACTGTTTTAGAACTAAAGAAATCAAAAATAAATTGTTCAGTATATTTAAGAAAGTCAGACCAATGGGATAGGATTGCAGTTTTCAAATGAATCTGTTTTTACACATATTCTATCTCACTTCATGTCATGAAGGCAGTCATGTTATTTTACATCTAGTAGATTGTGTAGGATGGGTCTTTTAGAAGATGACTCATGTTGGCCATGTAACAATGGATAGGGGACACTATTGCATGCCCTGTGGGATTGCCCAGTAGTGCACCCTCTGTGGGTGAAAACCATAACTACTATGGAAGATGGCCTCGGTTGCCCAGTTCCAAAGAAAGAATCATATCAACATTAAGACTGGTCCTTAAGCACTGGAAGAGTAGAAAGACACCATCTTTTGCCGAATGGATAAACATAAAAACAGCTTCCTACGAAAGCATGATACTAGAAGGATGGGGAATCAAGATGGGGAACTGAAGAACCTATGGAGGACAATTAAAATGTCTCTGTGTCTGTTTATATTGATAATGCTGTCTTAACAATGTAATGCTGTTCAACGAAATACACCTGCTTGTCAACTGTTTTAAGTGTTTAGTAAAAATTAATAAAAGTAAAAATAATATATTCTTTAAATTCTTTCATTTAAAATTCATGCAAAATAAGTCCTGCAAGTGTTGAATCGTGACCTCAAAGTCGAAAGTAAAATCGAAATGAGGATTTGGAGAATCGTTACAGCCCTAACAGACTATATAATATAATTATAAACACCATACAATTACAATTAACACCAGCCAAAAAAAGGACACTTTTTGACTCAGAGGGCAAAAGGGCAGGGGCTCAAGTCCCCCTTGGGCCCTATCTGTGCACGCATGTGTCTTGGCTTGCTTCTCACACACTAAAACGTAGCCAGCGTCATTTTGGACCTTGAATGCAACTTTTGTTACACAGCGATACCAAGGGGGTGTGTCACTCACTCACTCAGGACCACCGCAGACCTCATCGGAGTATCGCTATGGCTACTTGAGTAACATTTAAACTTTTGCTAGTTTAGTTTGAAAATGATGCCGTACCGGGTTGCTGCTGTTAGTGTTGTTTTGCTTTAATTAGCAGACAAACATTTCAATCTTTATTTTGTAATGGCGATTTGATGATAAAGTTGATTATGGATGTTCCTGGACCGTGGAGAACACATTCAAATTTCCTCTTGTTGTTCATGGTAAGTTTGCCTTTTTTCCAATTTGACAGGGAGTTATTGTGGGTATAGAGTAAACAATTAACTTAGGTAAAAGTTGCATTCTAAGGGAAACAGAAGTATGAATAAAATACATCAACATGATTATATTGAGAAAAATAGTTAAAAGTTAAGTTATTATGGGTAAAAGCAACAAAAAGCAAATGCTAAACTTCATCCATCCTGATTTTATCTGAGAGTCTGTGGTCATAATTCTATAATTAGTTTGCATTCTGCTGCAGATGCTTGGGTCCACATGGTGTATTGGCCCTCCGTCTACCAGGGGAGTGGATTGGGCTGGTAGGAGAAGCCAGCGTTCTGGTCTGGTCCAGCTCCGGTACAACAGCAGTACCAGCCATGGCTTAGATGCTGGGCTTCAGTATGCTCTGGTTTCACATCAGTCCTTTGACAGACGGCAAAGACAGATGCCTCTCGTTCAGCCAGTGTATTCCTTCCAGGTTAAAGAAGACACAGTACCAGGTCGATCAACTATTTACTCGGGAAAGGGGGGGTTGGTCTAATGCCAACAACAATATTGAAATTATCAATATAGTAGGATGTAAAAAAAAAACTGATGACGATAACATTTACTGAAAGCTTTAATACCAGTTTCATTGAATAACGTTTAATAATGCCACTAGCATTTTAATTAATGCTTTCTGCAGGCACTGCAGCCCCCCATGCTAAGAATGTATGTACTCGTGGTATTGTAAGACGCTTTGGTTCAAAATCGTCCACCAAATGAATGAAAAATGAAATGTATAATACTTATAGTGTTGTATTAGACATAAGCGTGCCTAGCGTGCCCCTTAATGTTTGCAGGAGCGGTAGTGGGAAAGGTGCAGGCAGCATACCGGGAGAATGCCAGGCCTATCACGTACTCCGTGCTGGAGGACGACGGAGACAAACTCTTTGTGTTGAACCGTCTCTCTGGGGACTTGCTATTGTCCCGCAGCCTGGATTTCGAAACGCAGAGTTTCTACATTCTCACGGTGGGGGTCCAGGAGGAGGGGGGTCCGCTATCAGGTGTCAGGGTTTACTTCAACGTGCTAGACGTCAACGACAACCCCCCAGGCTTTGAACCGGACACCTACTTCGCTTCGCTGCTCGAGGACACGCCTGCTGGGACCTGTTTTCTTCTCCTAAATGTCGACGATAAAGACGCAGGTGAGCGGTGAGGACGGTGCTGCTCAAACGTTCCAAAATGTTAATGGCGAAACCTGGGACGCCCGTGACATTTGGAAATGAAGTGAAGTGTAACATTTACTATTTGGCACACGCTTTTATTCAAACGGGTGTGCAGTGTTTTTTTTTTTCTTTCTCCAGACATGTATCATTAATGAGCAGGTAGGGTAGCTCAAGGACGCCTACTAGGGATGGGCGATACCAAACTTTTTAAATTCGATACGATACCGATACTTTTTGTTACACACACACAATTAGGAAGTTTTTTAGGCTTATTGTAAAATTCATTCAAGTCAACACTGGTGTTCCCCTACACTTAATTTCCCTCAGGATAAATAAAGTCTTCTTGAATCTTGATAATTATACTAACGAACGAATACTAACAAATCAAGCAGTTGAGAACAGCGTATATGGCTATGTGTGTCCGACACAACACACACACTTAGTGTTATATTATAGGCTAACCTAGCATAACATTATATTGATTTGTTGTATTGATACGCCTGGGGTGTAGCCTTAATAAATACATAACTAATAAATATGTAACTATCGCAGAGTCAGGTTGCGTCCAAACTGTGTTCATATGTGCATATACTGGGAATTTAAACCCATACTGGTACAGATATTGGTATTGGGTATCTAAAAAAATTTAATAAATATATGTATATAGTGAAAAAGGATGTTAAATGAGTATGTCAATTTTCATAATGACCTTGCTGTTTTCCTTGTTTTTATCGCACTGCTAGGTGAGAATAGTGACTTAGACCTTCAAATTCTCGCTGGGGATGATGAGCGTTTGTTCTCTGTGGATCCTGCTGGCAAATTATGCCTGAACAGCGAGCTAGATAGAGAGAAGAAACCCTCCTACAATCTGACAGTGACAGCCAGTGACCGTCCACAGATCTCTTCTCAGCGATTCACCAGCACAGCGCAGGTTGTCATCTCAGTCCATGACATAAATGACAACCCCCCCGTCTTCATGTCTGCCCAGAGTGTCGCTATTCCAGAGGATTCTGCCCTCCACTTGCTCATAACGACCATACACGCAGAGGATGAAGACTCAGGATCCAACGGAGAGGTGTTCTATTATTTAAACGAGACCCTCTCGAGCACTTGGGTCAGCGTTCACAACACGAGCGGACACGTGTATCTGCAGCGGCTGCTGGACAGGGAACGGGCCGATGCGTTCACCATCGCCGTAACGGCTGTCGACAAGGGCTCCCCGCAGATGGCGAGCACCATGAACCTCACCGTGTACGTTGAGGATGTGAATGACCACCACCCAGAGTTTCCACAGAGGTCCTACAGCCTGGCCGTGAGAGAGGACATACCCAGGGGAAGCAGCGTATTCCGGGCTCAGGCTTGGGATGCGGACCTGGGCGCCAACGGGGAAGTGCGGTACACCCTGTCCCAGACGAGTCCGTTCGCGGTAGACGCGGTCCGAGGCGTCGTCGTAGTCATGGAGGAGCTGGACAGGGAGAGGCAATCCAATTACACACTAACTGTGACGGCTGAAGACAGAGGCAGCCCACCCAGATCTTCTGCTGCTGTCATAGGCATCACTGTCTTGGACGTCAATGATTTCACACCTGTCTTTTCCCCAGCGACACAGACAGTACATGTCATGGAGAATGAGGAGGACCTCTCTCAGTTCACTCAGCTGGTACTACGGTCTGAAACACAGAGTAAAGTTACCAAGGATAATACACATACTTTTGACATAATGTTGGTTTTACAGTTATCTTTCCTTTGCCCTTCTTTTCAATTAGATTTCCGCATGGGATGACGATGTAGGCATCAACAGTCAGCTCACATATTTGACAAAGAGTGGAAATGAAGACAGTTGGTTCTCTCTCTCGCTAAATGGCACCTTCCATGTCTTAAACAGCCTGGACAGGGAGAAAGAACCACTGCATATCTTAAGTATTTTCGCTGTTGATGCAGGTAATGATGATGTCACCCATCCTATATGTAGACCGTGTTCTCTAATATGTAAATGTCACCTCGCTGTAGTATAAACAAATGTAATTTCAAATAAATTACCACTGAATGTACACAAACTGATAAATAAGCAAACCAAAATGAATAACAATGTTTGATTCCTTGTCACTTCGAGGCTGGCCACCTTTAACTGGGACTCTAACCATCAAGGTGGTAGTTGATGATGAGAATGATAACAGACCACAGTTTCATGAGGACGTCTACAACACCATAGTTCCAGAGGACAGCCCGGCAGGCACTGTGTTTGCCATCATCACTGCAACAGACCTTGATGAAGGTGTCAATGGAGAAATAAGGTAAAACATTTCACAATTTATGTGATTTAATCACTACAAAATATTATACCAATGGTTTAAACGGCCATTTAAATGGGGCAGAATAGTGTAGTGTTGTTATCGACTGTCAAGCGAAAGGTACTGGGTTCAAACCCAAATATCCACAACCTGTAGGTATCCTTGAGCAAGATGCCCTTACCTGGTCCTTAACATGTATCTGAAATCCATTGTAAGTCACTTTGGATACATTTCTAAATAGTGGTTTAATTTATATTCCTTTGTTTCATGGGATACATCATAGACATAGTCAGCTTTGTCGTGATTAGTGTGCATAATTAAGTATGCCTATAGGTACTATATAATATGTACTCTATAGGTACTCCATCGTGGGGCCAGATTCACCCTTTTCCATTGAAGAAACATCTGGAGAGCTGTCCACCACTGATGTTCTCGACCGAGAGACAGTAGCCATCTATAACTTGACGGTCATCGGCATCGATAAGCATTCTACCCATCCTCTGTCCAGCTCAGTGCTTGTGAACGTACTCGTTGGGGATGTGAATGACCACTGGCCCCAGTTCCAAAACAGTCCTTATGTGGCCCATGTTCCTACTGAGATGGATCCAGGTGAGACCATGGACAAGTCACAGTTAAGGCTCAAGGGGAATTTATTGAATTGCTTGTTGGATTTTATTTGTTTTTGGGACTTAAGTTCATCATGTCCCAGGTGTGTCCGTAGAATCACAAACATAGTTTATTGTATTGGATTTAGATTTTGCTTTGTTTACCATTGTTTTCACTAAAGTCTTAATTGTGTTTTTCAGAATCTGTAGTTTGTGCTGTGAGAGCAACAGATGGGGACACTGAGATGAACGCAGAACTCCAGTTTTCTTTATATGGACCAAGCGTTGATCTGTTTACGATCAACCCACGGAGCGGGACCGTGTTCACGTCAAGTTTTCTCAGAGGCATGGACGGCCTTACGATCGATGTACATGTCGAAGATAGTGGAGAAGTTCCAAATTTTGACATCACCACTATCAGTGTAATGTTTCACAATGGCTCAGAATTCCCAGTGGTGAATGTTGATGTTATTAGAGAATTGCTTTTTGAGGATGCAGCAGTTGGAACACTAGTGGCGATTGTCAATGCAACAAGTCCAAGGCCAGAGCCATTTTACTTTTACCTTGCCTCTGGAAACACCGAAGAGATGTTTCAAATGGACGAGTCAAGCGGTGAGCTAACCATACAGAATCCATTGGATTATGAGAACAAGAAGGACTTTACGTTGTTGGTAGAAGCGAGAGACTCTGGCACCCCACCGTTCTCATCTTTTGCAGAATTCCACGTAAACATCAGTGATGTGAATGATAACTTTCCACAGTTCATGCAAAGTGAGTTCCGGTGCGAGATCTTTGAGAATTTGCTGCCAATATGGGTCTGCGATGTTCTCGCCATCGATGCTGACTCTGGAAGTTACGGTATGGTGCAGTACAGCATTGTAGAGGGAAACCCTGACAGCCATTTCATTGTTGATTCTGAGAACGGTGAACTAAGTACCACCTTGAGTTTAGATCGTGAGGATATTGCGGAATACAATTTGACGGTTGAAGCAACAGACCAAGATAACCCTCTTAACAGAGCAAGAGCAACTGTGATTGTCGTTGTTTTAGACAGAAACGACCATGCACCTCTTTTTTCACAGATTTTTATGGCAGAAATACCAGAGGACGCTCCTATTGGACACACTGTTATACAAGTCATCTCGACTGATGATGACATTGATGATAATGCTGAGAATATTTATTCAATAATCCAACAAAGTAATGACATCAAATTCAGCATTGATAACACCAATGGCTTCATAACTGTCATGGCGCAACTTGACAGGGAGAAACAGGACCATTATATAGTGAGAGTTAATGCAAATGATTCAACATGGAGCATAAGTACTGATGTCACTATAGTTGTATTAGATGTCAATGACAACAAACCTGTGTTTTCACATACCTTCCCCACTGTAATCTTACCAGAAACAAAAGCTCAAGAGGAGTTTGTGTTTCGAGTTATTGCAACAGATGCAGACAGAGGGAGAAACGGTGAAGTTGTGTATAATATTGAACCCCCAGATGACCACTTCTGGGTGAATGCCACTTCAGGTGAAATCTATACCAGCCAACCAATGGTTTTACATCGCTCTACCTTTGAGGTTTTTAATTTAACCGTTTTTGCATACGATCGTGGAATTACATCATTGTTCGGCAACACCACGGTAATAGTAAGATTAGTGCCATATAACTCCAATCCACCCACCTTTCTGCCTTCACTTTCGAAAATATCCATCCCCTTTGACCTGCCAATAGGAGCGGAGGTGGTTCAGTTTTCAGCAGTAGATAAAGACTCTAATCACAGCCCTAATGAGATTGAGTATGGTTTAAAGAATGGAAATGCCTCAGATTGGTTTTGGATTCAGGCTGACAATGGAAAAGTAACACTAAATAGAAGTCTGAGGGAACATCTCAGTGAAGTTTTGACATTAGCAGTTACTGCCAAAGATAGCGGATACCCTCCTTTGTCCTCACAGGTCGAAATCACTGTTGAAATTATTGCAAGGAATCACTTTTCACCAAACTTTGCAGAACCAGATGCTGTATTTTCCGTTACTGAAGATTTACCAGTAGGTTCAGTTATCGGAAAAATACAAGCAGAGGATGAAGATTCTGGTGCCAATGGTGTGGTCACATATTCCATAAGACATGAACTTGAATATCTACCATTCTCCCTAGGGAAAAGTTCTGCTTTGCTATCACTGATCCGAGAGCTGGACTTTGAGAAACAACGCCTGTATCGTTTTCAAGTCAAAGCTGTGGATGGAGGTTGGTCATCAAAGATGGGGATAACCAACATTACTGTGAATATTGTTGATGTGAATGACAACCCTCCAGCATTTGGAGCATTGGAGTATGTTGCTTCAGTACCAGAAAACTCTGGGATTGGAACGATTGTCTTCATTGCAAAGGCCACAGACCCTGACTCAACAACAAATGCACAGATAACCTACAGTCTAATCTCTGGTGATGTGGAGAGGTTCTCAGTTGACTCAGTGAATGGCACCATCACCACTGCAGATGTCTTTGATTATGAACGGGAGCAGATCTTCAATGTTACAGTCAAAGCGTCCAACATGGGGGACCAGGCTTTGTTCAGTGTGGCGCATGTGGTCATCCAAATCCTTGATATCAACGAGTTTATCCCGACGTTCAAAACAAAAGAATTTAATTTTTCGGTATTCACACATGATCCTATTGGAACTAGAGTTGGCAAAGTCACAGCAACTGATTTTGATCAAGGCCCAGAGGGTGAGGTTTTCTACTTATTGTTTGGCCAAAACAAAAACATGGGATTTGAGATCGACAGACATTCTGGAGAAATATATACCACTGGCAGTTTGAGGATGCACGGAAACAGCCCTGCAGTTCTAACGGTTTTGGCAAAGAACCGAGGCGTTATCAGCGGCACCAATGTAGACGAAGGTTCAGTCCGGATCAGCCTCATAGAAATGAACAATGTACCTGAGTTCACTCCCGCTCTCTACTCGACCAATGTCAGGGAAAACATTGCCATTGGTACATCTGTAGTTAGAGTAAGTGCCCTGGATCAGGACTCAATCTTGTACTGGAGCCAGTTCTCCTTTAGCATCGAGCAAGGCAACGAGAACACGGCTTTTGCCATTCATCCCCTCAGTGGTGTTATTTCAGTACACTCACTGCTGGACAGGGAACAGTGGGCTCATTATAATCTTTCTGTCACAGCCACCAATAAGGGCACTCCTCCAGCCACTGGGACCGCTAACGTCCTTGTGACTGTTGATGACGTCAATGACAACGCCCCAACACTGGGGGTTACCCAGGCTCAGGTGAAGGAGAATCAGCCTCAGGGCACCATAGTGGCCAGGTTAAATGCATCTGATTTAGATTTGCCACCAAATCAAGGGCCTTTCACATTTTGGGTTGTGAAGCCTATGATGGGGAGTGCATTTTCTCTAACAGCCGATGGAGTTTTGTTCACCACAAGGTCTCTGGATCATGAAGTGTACTCTGTATATCATGTACCTGTGGCTGTAAGGGATGCCGGGACCCCCCCTCTGACATCTACCACGGTGTTTCACATCAGTGTTCTGGATGAAAATGACAACCCTCACATGCAGAGGAATATCCACATCGAGGTGAAGTATTACGGCAGTTCTTTCCAAGGAGGTAGGATTGGTCATGTCAATCCACATGGTGACGACGAGTCCCACATGTTTAACTGCAGCATCAAAACTGGGCGTTATAATATGTTCGACATACCATACGGCACATGTGAACTGTGGTCGGCTCCTTTTCAAGGTGAGGCCACGTATAACATCACCATCGAGGCAACTGACCAGTTCCTCTTCGCGGTCAACAACAGTGTCTATGTGAATTACAAAGGGTTTACAAATGCTTCCATGGACAGTTGTATACTCTTCTATGTGTCATCTTCTTCGGTACATGAGTTCCTAACTCACAAGTATTTAAGGTTTGTGAAAGCTCTGGATAGCCTTTTTAACCTACAAGCATCAAAGACCCACGTGTTTGGAATCAAGGTCCTCGACACCGAAATCCTTCTGCTGGCCGCTGTCAAGAGCTACAACGGTCAGTACCTCAGCCGAGAGGTGGCCAGTGGTATTTCAACAGGTCACAGGAAGGTGCTAGAGGCTCAAACCAATGTCACAATATCTCGCATCACCAGTGATCCTTGTCTCGGCAACCCGTGTAAAAATGGTGCCACATGCGGCAAAAACATTCACATCGGCCCAAATGTTGCCGTGCTGGAAAGCTTGACAGTCATATTCGCGTCGCCACAGATGGAAATATTCAACTGCACCTGTTCAGCTGGCTTCACTGGGACACTGTGTGAGGCAGACATTGATGAATGTGAGAACAATCCCTGTAGAAATGAAGGCACCTGTGTGAACAACCATGGGGGATTCTATTGCCACTGCCAGAACGGGTTCTTCGGGCCTTCCTGTACCACTGACTTTGCTGAATGCCCAACGGAGAAGTGCCAAAATGGAGGCAGCTGTGTTAAGGCTCAAGATGGCTTCCACTGCCTTTGTGATGCTGGATATAAAGGTAGTAAATATGGATATGGTTGAGACATATTCATTTATTTAGCATTTAAAAAGGATTATGTGAGAAAGGCTTTTATTTGTTTACAGGGGACGCTTGCGAGCAGTTGGTGGACCACTGTGAATCAGGCCCCTGTATACAGGGCAAGTGTATCAATTCTCTTATGGGATTTCTCTGTCAATGTCCTTTCGGTAAGAATATAAAGACAACTGCCACTTTTATCATGACATATAATCTAATAAAATGTAATTCGTAAGACTGTCTACAATTTAGGCTACACTTAACCTTCTTGTAAAACTCTAGATCTTTTAGTTTAACTTAAAGTCTGTATAAAGTAAATTCAGTGATTTGTTTCTTAACACATTATACATGTTAGAAAGTTATTGCTGAATACATGCGAAAAGACTGAACTATGTAGTACTGAATTGTGGAATTAAACCACAATAACAGTTTTTTATCCCGTTTGTTTTCCGGATTATTTGGGCGGGTTTGAAATGGGGGCTCAATGAAGCCATGACCCCGCCCCTAACACTATATAAACACTACCATGACCCCGCCCCTAACACTATATAAACACTAGAGCACATTCGCATCAGTGGTTCTCCCATTCAATTGTGAGTTACTAACTTAACGTCACACTTAACGTCACACTTAATACAGCCTACAGTTTGCTAGCTGGCTATGCTTTCGTCCCGCAAATGCATCTTCCCTGGATGCCAGAATTTACATTTATATCCATGGTGCAACGCCCTGACGGGATTTTACATTGTGCAGTAGGGATGGCTACCGAAACCCGGTATTATACGGTATATTGAAGACCGTAGTATTGCTAAGCTCCGACGTTACCGGTTCTTTTATCGGTACCTTTTAAGGTTTTAGTGTAATTTATTATCAGCTGCAGCCTCCCATCTGCTGTGTCGGAGCTGCCAGTCCCGACAGCAGAGGAGAGGCTGCAGCGTGACGGACAGTGTCACACAGAGAGCAGAGCAGAGGAGCTCCTCCAACCACGACTTTAAGAAGACTAAATAAAACTGTAAATAAAATACTCAATAAAATCAGATTCTATTTCTTTATAATCTGCTCGACTGCTATGTTCACCTGATATTTCAATTAAATAACTCTTGTTCTTACTTTACTTACTGTTATACATTAGTTATACATTACTCAAACTTTAACTTTTTTACACCACATTGTAAAATGTTGCAAGACAATGTGGGTCACTTTGGTAAATTGTTTCAATGGCGTGAATGATTCGTTTCACCACAATAAAGCAACCAATGGACCACTGTTCTATCTTAAAGCACAGCGTGTCTTTGTTGTGCTTGGTGTAAAGGTGTCGGCGGGGCCCGCTGTGAGCAGTACAGCTATGGCTTTGAGGAGCTGTCCTTCATGGAGTTCCCACCACTGGATCCCAGGAGTAACCTAATCTCTCTGGAAGTGGCCACCGTGCAGCAGAACTCCCTGCTCCTGTACAACCCCGGGGGGGCCTCTCGCCAGGACTTTGTGGCCCTGGAGTTGGTGGACGGGAGGGTTCGCTTCTCGTTTGACCTGGGAGCGGGGGCCGTGAGGCTGGAGACGGGGAAGAGAGTAGCAGATGGCCTCTTTCACAGCATCACTGCCAAGAGGGTTGGCAATGTGAGGTTCAAACACACACACACACACACAAAAATGTATGCATGCGCATGTACATAAAACGCACACACACATGCATAGGTCTGAATGCACACTCACACATACATACATAACACACACACACTCATAAACACACACACACTCAGCCCACACCATATTACGGGTGACTGATGTTTTGTTATGGGTAATGGGAAAGCCAAATGAGTTTGCCCTTGATATTCACAGCACTCACTCTGCCTTTTAACAGATTGGCTCCATACTGGTGGACGGTTGCACAGATGTTGACAGTGATAGATTTTGCTTTTCTGAAAGTGATGGCTTTGGTTCTGAAAGGTAGGGTCATTCAAAATAATTGAACATTCAGTGTTTGGGTATTGCATAAATAACACAAGTATGCCCTGGTTTTACCCTCTCTCAGGATACTGGATGTTGGCAGTGGGAACATGACATTTGGAGGACTGAGGTCTATTGGAGTTCTCTTAGTGCATCCTGGTCAGGTTCAAACTCATGACTTTATTGGGTGCGCCCGGAACATTCATGTGAATGGCAGGGCCCTGACCCCCGCCATGGCCCTTGGAGCCCACAACATCCTTCAGAAGTAGGATTATTATTATTATTATTATTACAGGAAATTATTATATACTATTAGCCTAGGCCTTCTGCTAACCCTAGCTACAACCCTAACCCCTGTGCCTTTTCCCCTCCATGTCCGTTAAAGGTGTCCCAGGAAAACGATTCCTCCATGTCGAAGCAGTCCATGCCAAAATGGCGGGCTTTGCCACGACCGTTGGTCTCACGCTGTGTGCGAGTGCAAACCTCCGTACACAGGAAACCACTGTGCCACAGGTAAATCAACACCACTGTTTATACCTGCGAAGCAACACTATCCTTCAGCTCTATGTGTTATATATAATATTTCTTCATTTCTTTTCTCCAAACAGAAATATCAGAGGACTTTGTGGTACACTTCAGTGGGAAAGACTACATTGAATGTGTTTTTAAGGAGCGGTACAAGAGAGACGTCCTACTGAAAGATCTGAAGTATGATGGGCTCCATGATGAAGTAATAAACAAATACTCAACCCTGATCGAAATTAAGTTCAAGACTCGGAATAATGGAGTTCTGATGTCTGCTCTTGGAAATAACGGATATACAATGCTAACGGTAGGCAAGAAATACGTTCACTTTAGGGTGGTTTTCCACTGCTGACCCGTAGCTGGGTACGGGTGGTATGTTGTGCACTGGAAAAACGCCATTACACTCAAGTTAATCTCTCTTAAATGTGGTGTAAACGGTTAAAATAATATGGGGTCTTATTTTCTCGGTCGATTTCAGCTAAAGGACCAAAAAGTGCAGTTAATGTTGGATAACCCCTTGTTGGGGTTTGCTGTGGAAGCCCCCGTAGCAGACGGACTCTGGCACATCCTTTCTGTAACGAGTGATGGGCAGAACGCGGTGGTCTATTTGGACGAACATGCTATCCTGAACACGACCAGAGGAATTGATCTCACCCCAGTCACTGTGGACAGAATAGTCCTCGGTGGGGCGGTTCCACAGCTAGGTTCAAGACTACAAGTTCCAGGTGGGCTTTAGTTTTCATTGACCAATGTTATACAATGTAGGTGCTTTAATGTTGGGATGTGTTAAACAAAGGTTTCTCTACACCTAAATATGTAGATACATACATATACATTTTCAGTCAAATTCATCATTTATTGAATGATAATTCACTAATGATGTAATTAATGAGAAGTTGGATTGATCTGCTTTTCTAATTTTCCCTTTTCCAACAAACAGGGTTCTCTGGGTGTGTGGAGTATTTCAAGGTGGCGGGCTTCACCCTGCCAGCGAGTGGACACAGTGACCTGGTGGAGGTGAGACCGAGCCCGTCCCTGCTCCAGACCGGCTGTCCGTCCTCCTCCTCCTGCCTTCCCTCTCCCTGCCCTGCAGACAACTCCACCATGCTGGGGGAGGAACCCCTCTCCCCACAAGGCCCTGAAGATGGCTGGTGGCAGGCTTGTGGAGGACCTGGCCCGGAGAGCACCTGGGCCTGCATCTGTCTACACAACTCCAGCAGCAGGTCATGTGACGTCTGTTCCTCAGTGAGGGACCAGGGGGGCGGGTGCTCCTCCGACCCACGGAGGAGCGCACCTCTGTGGGTTATCGCCGTGCTGCTTCCCCTTCTCTCTGTGGCCGTGATAATAACTGTGGTTCTTACCCTGAGGCACCTCAGGGGCAAACAGGATGCGTGGTGGTGTCAAAATAAAAGCCCCCCTCAGAGGACGGCAGCACAAGGGACAGAGAATTACGTGTTTTTCTCGGATGACGTCGTATCTGCGAGGGGTGGCGAGACTGTGGAGGAACGCAGACCTCCGGACATCATATTGAACGACAATCGGAGTTCAGGTGTGGGTTTGTACTGTGAAGCCGATGCCACAGGTGGACAGACGGTCACACAGGGAAGTGAACTAGACTACTACGAAATCGACAGTCACAGCATCACTTTTCATTCAGACGCAGATTCTCTGAAACAACGCGGGAAAAAGCATTGCGGTGGTCCGTACTGCACAACAGCTGATCCCAGAAAAAGAGGCAGAGACATTCTTAACCTTTTAGAGTCTAAGAAATCTCCCCTAAGCCAAGACAGGACAACTAAATCTGAGTGTCCCAAACGGTTATCACCGTCGCTACACCCCGAGCTGAGACCGTATGTGGATACCTATCATTTGCTGCCCTCTCGCCCACCGGGGCCCAAGAGATCAGCGGGCCAGGGGCCCACGCAGGCCCTCTCTGCCGAGGAGGTCCGACAGTTAAATGATGCTCCCCAGCCAATAGTGAGGCCTGGAACGATCAGGCCCACTACAACAAATGATATCTCAGCTGATTGTGGAACCAGAAGTGGCTCAGAGTTTGAGCACGGACAGCTCGCCATCACCGGGCACACAGACGTCACAGATAACCGGTTGGCCCCTGGGGGCCTGGTATCAAAACATCCATCCAACTCTACTCCCTCTGGAGCTCCTGCAGAATGGGAAAATATTCTGAATACATGTGTACAATTCAGTACTTTCGCTGGGGTGTTTGAGGATATTGCCTCTCTTCCCAGCGAAATCAAGTGTGATACACAGACGGACTTGGAAGAAATAATTTGATGAATGTAATCTGGTTATTGTGAATTTCTGTGGCATTGCAGCAACATTTGCACCGAAAGCTAACCATCTAATATTTGTTATTATCAAGTAAATAATTATTCAATAAGTATTTGTCATCCAAACAACAGATATTCCATCCTTTGAGTAGTACGCCTAATCATAGCCAGTGGTGGATTCACTTATTTTTCACCCGTATCAATCAGGTTTCAATTTAAAACGGGCCTCTCGACGACACGGACAACAAACTATATGTATTGTATCATATTGTGTTGGTTATTCATAAATAATAATAATACATAAATCTAAATAACTCTTTGTTGCATGTTCTCGTGACTTCTCACGCCTGGCCCACGCACTGCAAACACCACTGTAGCGGTGGGAATTCGACCTTACTTGTTGTGAAGTTTTGCTATGGTTATTGAATGAGCTAACGTTAGCTAATGTCAAAGGTCAAAAAAGCGAACGTGTAGCTCTTCATTGGAGCTACACATTGGAGATACTGTTTACAGACTCACTGTAAACGGTCGGCTTTACGCTATATTCAGTTGGGTGATGCGTTTGGGAGTGAGAGGGAGGGACTGTGCATTTCCTTGTTTCTTACAATAGGGGTGTTTTAGTTTTGAGTTTTCACGATGGTTTGGCATCATCTAGTGGAAAGATATAACATTACAACCAGCATAGCGCTACACAGACAATTTATACAGTGTGCAGTAGTGACTCATTTACATATCTATCCAACTGAGAAACCAGCGTGAGCTTCAGTCAGAATACCCTCCAACATCAACTCGTAAACCTGCACTACTGCTATTCACATACCCTTCACCGAAGGTGCTGAGCACCTATTGTTATTTGTATTTTTGTAGATTTATCAAGACATTACGTTTTTTGTATGTATATTGTTCATGATTAAAATTCAAGTTAAACTATAATTTAATGTTAATATAATTTGTATATTTTTAAATAACATAGTGGGCCTATCTGAACATTTTCAGAAGTGTCTTTTCTGTAGGAGTGTGAATAAAAGTGCCCCATCTGAATAAACCATGGCGCCTATACAACTAACCAGGAGATGTAGGCAGTCTTCACTGTGCTCAAATCATCACAGTTCATGTTCTTATGTCAACCAGACATAAAGGGTATTAGTCTGGAAAATCCATTTTCATGTGTTTTCGAGCTAGGCCTTTCATTTCAGTGTTTGAATATCGATGGCAGAACTTATTTGAGTGATGTGTGTATGCCTATATAATATAGATATGTGTATTTTGGTGTGTCCTGTTGTATTCCGGACGTGATTCATTTAGTTTAGTGTCAATTGTATTTGTTGAATTGTAAAATGCCCTTCTATCCTGAATACACAATGTTGTGTCTCGTCTTTAAATGCATTTAAAGTGTAATTACTTAATTCAATATGTCACATAAATATATAAAGACATATTTGTTCAAGAGTGCAACATACTGTATTATTATTATTATTTAAGTGTTTGATACAGCCTGACAACACCTTTTAAAATATCAATGATCAAGATTTCACCTAGTGGGTAGGAGCCTTAGCCCCCCACGAACAGTGGGGG
>OMNO01042697.1:0-10188 GCA_900303215.1 Trachyrincus scabrus
TCCCCCCCCCCGACAGCTTCAGGACAGCCTCCTCAGCTTGCACATGTAGATGGGTCCAAAGTTGGCAGTGAGGTGGGGGACCACCATCTCCCCGAGCAGGAGATCTGGGGCGAAGTTGAAAGTTCCACTGAGCATGTGCACAAGGGGCTGCAGAGAGACCACCTGGGAGTGGATTGGGTCGAGAGAGAAAAAACAAAAAAACTAAAGAGTCAATGCAATTTCTAATACATAAACATACAGTATATATATATATATATATATATTGTATATGTATATTTATGATACTGGTAAGGTAACAAATAAGGATGATATGCAAATGAACTTTATAAATCTACCATTGTATTTGCAGTAGTGGTAACATTGTAAGATTATACTGTATATACAGGTATATACATATATATATATATATATATATATATATATATACATATATATATACATGCGTGTGTGTGTGTTTTGGTTCCACACCCACCTGAAGGTGGATGTGCTCCTCTTGAGCCAGGTGGATGGCCTGCTGAACTACATACTGGTTCTGGAGCTGGGAGAGAGAGCAGGTGGAGTACACCACCTCCCCACCTGGACGGACTGCCTTGATACCAGCCCTGAGAGAGAGAACACCCACATTGCATAATCATGTTATTTATGAATTTATTATTATCATTATCATCCATAATATGCATGCCTGACCCCTACCTGCTCCTTAATAACATGTATCTGAATTTACTGTATGTCACATTGGATAAATGGCAAAATATACAAAATACAAATATATATGTTTAGATTATTTGTTTCAAAGTCAGCCAATATCTACAAGGCTAGATTATATTCACAAACAGATATGTGGCCAAATTTGCAAGGAATATTTACTTAGAAGTGACTTTGTGTGGGGAAATCGTTTGAAAAACAATCAGAATTTGAATCCAGCCCTTGCATAGAATACAAGCAGTTAAACCCCCAAACTATTCTAATGGGCTAAAAGCAGTGCTTGTCATCCAGACTCCACCCGCAACCCCAATCCAGATGTGTTGCAGTGTCTTCTTACAGCAGAAGGTCCATCTGTAGCTGGGGAAGCCTCTTCCTCTCGCCTGTCCTGATCTTACTGAATATGTTGTTGTCCTCCTCCATTGCTGAATGCCTGTCTGTGGTACAGGGCACGTCGACCAGCACCTGGAATAGGATGCAAAAGAAGAAGAAGATGATGATGATGATGTCAACAACAATAATAGATCATATTTCACGAATCTCCAAAAATGAAATCTGAGTGTCAGAGCAAAAGTCAAGTTGATTTGGTCGGTTAGACTAGTAGATGACCAATAGAGCATGTCCATGGACAAGCATGGAAACAGATGAACTGATACTTATTGCTTACCCGATCATAAGTGTTCTTCTCGAATTCGGACCACTGCGTGCCGTCGAAGGAGGTGACCCGCAGCCGGTCGGTGGACAGGAGATGCTTTGGAACAAAACTGCGAAGGACGTTCATCAGACGCGTCATCCGTGATACGGAGGAGTCGTTCACGCTGAGAAACCCTTTAGGAAAACACACACACACACACACACACACACACACACACACACACACTAGGTGTAAGTACTATTATTATTATTATTATACTTGTCATTAAGGAGCAGGTTTAGGGGGTTAGGCATCTTGCTCTCGGTAGACTGCGGACATTGAGGATCGAACCCAGTACCTTTTGGCTGGCACCCTAAGCACTACACTATCCTTCCCCAGATGAAGCACAAATCAAGTAAAGGATGCAAAGTAAAGAGCGTCTTACGTATGGCCGTGGTCTGGAGCAGGGCCAGGGTCTTTCCTCCGGGGGCGGCACAGAGGTCCAGCACGCTGTGGCCCTCCTGGACATCCAGCGCCAGACACGGCAGGATGGAGGCCGCGTCCAGCAGGTAGTAGCCCAGTAGCCTGTACTGATCTGGTCTGAGTAGTAACAAAGGAGAGAGATCCTGCTTGGATTCACTTCAAATTACACGTTCCTTTCTCACATAATTACCAGATAATACATGTATGTAAATTAAGAGGGAAAACTAACTGGTACATGCCATTAAATTCCTCTCAATGATAAAAGATAAAGATATGATAACATTTACATCACAGATGAAGCAGACAGCCTAAAAATACATTACATTCTGCCCATTGATACATGTCCATTGTCATCATCAGCTTAAACAGTCACCTGGCAGGTTTGAATCTTGTGATGTCACCTCTTGGGAAAACAAAGCACTTGATGTTGGAGCTGAGACTCAACAGGGAATTCTCTTGATTGCTGCTGTGAGACTTCTTAGGTTCACCACTGTCCGCTATGTCTTCAGATACTTCAGATACTCTCTCCGGTCCCATGGATGAGGTGGGAGCTGTGAAATAGACGCATAGTTTCATAAGAGAAAGACAGAAACACAATAAGAATAAGAATATTCTTCATCGCAATCGGTTATAGTAATCGAAAAAGGGGAGATGTCATAGTCTTTACGACTGTGGAAAAGCATTAGAGCATAACCTGTGCAGTAGACATTCAGTTATTATTATATAAAAGGTACAGTTTATTGCATATCCACATTATGAGTTATGCTATTTGAATGAAATGATAGTACAAATAAATATACAAATAAAATAATGCACTGCAATGTCCATCTGCACTCTCTTACGCTGCAGTTGTGTGGTGCTAACAAAGTCCCAGCAGCCCTTGTCCTGGAAGTCAGACACGACGGCCTGGTAGTCGGAAAAGTTGTTGAGCAGCGCTCCGTATTTCCTCTCCGACAGCAGGCTGCAGCGCACCGAGGGCCACAGCTGACCCAGCTGGAGGCTGTAGGTGGAGTCAAAGTTCTGCAGGGCCATGTTGGTGGAGGGGTGCCTGGGCAGGGAGGTGGCCTGTTTGAGAGGAATATCAAGAGTTCTGAGTTGCTTACAAAAGATGTCCAGTTAGAAGTCTATCAATGAGATTTGTCATAAAAGGGGGATTCTATGATGGAGGATATGTTTTATAAAGACCTATTCCATTCCATGAACAAAACTTGAATTGGACAGGAGACACATATACCATTTTCACACAACGTTGTCCTGTTGCTTCTTACACTAGGTTTACCTAATACACCAATTCTGAACCTATTGTACAGTCCATAACATACTAACAGAACATGTCCTTGTGGAGTGTGCTATGAGTTTGATGATTAAACGTTGCAGTAAGATAGCTGATCTCGGTTTGGAAAATACGTCCCACAAAGAACATACCCATTTCGTTTTTACTCGTGTTCGTCTAGGTGTCAGGCACCGTAAATCCCTAATCTTCCTTAGGATAAATGCTGTGCTTGTGAACGCCGGCGCTGACATTTTGAAGTCCGACAGCTATAAGAGTCCGTGTTCTCCCGAGAACCAGATCAGCGTTCCCATCCGGCCAACTTCCGGGTCGTTCCCTGCGTGTGACCTAAAACGTCCTCCAAGTAAATCAAGTCACTCCGGAGATTAATTTGGGCCAAATAGGACTTTAATCATGGTTTTCGAAAACAAGATGATCGCGTACGACGACCCCGACGAGGAGGTAAACAATTTATTACGAATTTATTACTGTGCATAACTAAAGTAACCAGTGATCAAAGTTACAAAACTTGGCAAGCGCCATTATGATCTCCGTGTGGTGCGCACACTCCTACTTTGATGTCTTATGTCTGTTAAAATGTTATCTATATGACATTATAGATGTTATCCATATTCATCCACAATTAAAACTACAAATGGCAATGTAATGTCACCAGCCCTATAATATATTATACTTTGTCAGTGCAACAGCATCGGGGTGAGTTGGTTATGTCAGGGTCAATCAAGGTGTACTCACGCAACATCTCGCGTGGTTTTCATATTCAAATATTCAAATTGTAAATTGTATACAAACTTTTGCAATGGTCAGTTTTTTTTAAGTTGTAAAAAACAACTTGATACGAGGCTTCAAATAGGACGATCAGATCATATGCTTTTCTAAATATAAAACAACTCTTACAATCTTTTAACGTTGACAGACACCGGAGGAGGAGGAAGAAGAGGAGGAAGAAGAAGAGGAAGACCTGGTGGTACGTGTGTGTGTGGTCGTGCAACAGCTCGACCACCATGCCAAATCATAAAACATGTTTCATAAAATGACGCAGTTCTGTTTAGTCTCGCAGATTAGGTCGATATCACCCTATGTATGGGGTCTTTCTGATAATACTACACTCCCTAACAAGGCTGTGGTAACGACGGCTTTGAAATGGAGCTCGAACAGCACTTGACACTGTAGTGAACAACTGTTGCCTGACAGGACCCCCTGGACACGCTACGAGAGAAGTGTGAGCAGACGGAACACTGCACACACTACAAGGAGCGTCTAGAGTCCTGCGATGCCAGGGTGGGCTCCAAGTCCAACACGACCGAGGACTGCACAGAGGAGCTGTTCGACTTCCTCCATGCACGGGACCATTGTGTACGTCTCTGCAATGGACCCCTTTTTCCCCCATAGAGGTCGTGTCGTATGGGTCTGCTACTTTCATGTACCAGGGCACGGGTAGTAGACTTATCTTCACTAGTTTTGTCTGCTACCTGGTACAGAAAAGGAGCAGACCCATAATTAGTGTTATGAGCGACACCTGTGTTCGTCCTATGATGCCTCTGTGAAAAGCATCTATTGGATATTGTTTATAAAAACCCTCTTAATTTTTTTGTCATGTTACACCACAATATAGGTGACTGTGGATATAGTTTGTAAAAACCAATATTTTCTCTTTATTACAGGTGGCACACAAGCTCTTCCACAATATCAAGTGAACCAACTTCCCCGTCCAGATGAGTCCAGTCTCCGTTGGTTATTTCCAGTAATGTGTGGCAGCCGGGGAAGCTATTTAAAATGCTAGCGTTGTACAATAAGGGTTTCAGGGAAATTGTCGAACGGTCGGTTATTCTGCAGTGTATTATTGTGAATAAATTGCAACAAACTTTAGCATGAGGCTTCCAAGACTTTGTTCACGTGCTTCAAGCTTCATCACTGACTAAAAAATAAAACGTGGAGACTTGAAATTACAAAGGTATGCAGTAACTGGGACTTATCATTTTATGAATGTCCATATGTTATAAAGTACTGAAGACTCAGCTTCATCTGACTCTTCCGGAAACATTAAGCGTTACTCCACCCACAAGAGGAAAGTCATTACCCCATATGGAGTATGCTTAAACCAACTTACAAAAAACACTAGCTTTTGCCAACCAGGGTTGCACCCTGAAGACTTTACCAGAACTGGATAAAAGATGACCGAGTCATTATCCTTTTGTTAAAAAAGAAAACCAAAACAGTCAAAATAACAAACTTTATTTCTGTAAAAACATTCTCCAAACCAGTTATAAATTAAATCGACAATATAAAAATAAATTCTCAAAGTTGTGTTGCACTATCGGCACAAGGAGGCAGTATAACTCCAATCACCCGTTGATAGCAGTTGAGAGCCCTTCGAGTGATTCCATGGTTACACTTGGGAAATAACATGATACATACAGGACCGATACCCAGCGTAAACATGCACATGGTGCACAGATCGTAACGGGAGGAAGTCAAGGGACTACCGCAAATGGTTTTCCTTATTGTTTCTGCCGATGAATTCATCCATTGAGGCCTATAGAGATATAAAAAAAAAAAGGGAAAGTGGGCAATCTGTTAGTTTGGCCTTGATTTAAAATAGACAAAGTCCCACAAAGAGAAGGTGGACATTCGGTCATTGATTCATTTCTTCAACAAACAAATGCTATAGCTTGAATGAAGTATGAGAGGCTTTTCGATTATGTCTGCGAGATAATATCCTACGTAATAACCTAAAGACAAGATGTACTTTATTAATCCCCAAACTACGTAGTGAAATATAAACATGGACAGAAGAGCCTAATCCAGTTGGTTAGGGGTGATCAATAATAAAAACATTGATAGTTGAGCGGTGTTGAAGCCACTTCTCGTGAGGAGGTCGAAACCCACCTGCATCAGCAGCCTCTCCTTCCTCAGCTTTTTATAGAAGAGGACGACGTCGGGGTCGGCCCGGACCACGCGGGGGTCAAAGTCCATGACCCTCAGGCCTTCCAGGGTCTTGGCTCGGGACAGCGCCACGTACGCCTGGCCGCTCTCAAACACACGGGCCAGCGAGATCTCCACACAGTCCAGAGTCATTCCCTGATACGATGACATGAAACAAATGTTATTCTTGTGCTTCAACCTCAACTAAATCAATGAATTATCTACATATTGAGATCCTGTTGCATGAAGAGAGACCGTCACTGAAAACGGTTGGGTTTAAAAAGGAGATCAAGATGTCTTGACCGCGATGGTTGTGGGCGATTTGCTGCACAGCCGTTTGTTTTTCTATGTATGCAATTTTTTTACTTTAAAACGCAATTATAATTCCAATTATTCTGCTGCTATTTGAAGCAGTTACATATAAATATACACTCAATTTCCTTAGCAATGTTAGCTGTAATTCCAATTGGTCTAAAGACAAACAGAACCAACCCACTTCTCCCCAAACTACAACTAGTCATTCTACCTGCATCTTGTTTAAAGCTATACATCAAACAAGGGTGGAGTAATAACCCATGAACTCAATTACCCAGATCCCCCAGCTTCCCGTTATAACCCGTTCTAGACAGTGACCTTAAGTAAACGAGATCCTGAACCAGAGAGCGGAACGTGCCGGTAGGACAGATATATTGTTCTACAGGGTGGTATTTGCCGGTACGACACCACCTGAAGCAGAAGAGAGTTTGTGCTGGATGACTGGCTATAGGCATTATAATTAAAGTTGGAGAGATTCAAAACTGACTCCAACTGTACACCCACTCTGCATTCACTAGAAGGCAGGGCAATGAAACTGCACTAGCGCTGAATGAATGAGAGAGATTTTCTCTTAACTTGATGGTTTGGTATAAATATTTTAAAAAAAAATACAAATAGAAAAAACTTAAAAGTGAAAAGCATTGATCAGATAGAACTGAATGAGCTCATGAAATTGCATGAAAAACAAACAGCATAAAAGAACTGGTGCAGAATATAAAACATCCAACGTTTACAGCTTGATAAATTAAAATATTAGCTTTTCTCAGTTTCAGTTGCACTATCTGAAAAACACAAATACTGACTAAATGATTACACATCAAAACAAAATCTATACATAGATGAATTGACAATTCAAAGAATTTGAAACCCCAATATACATACACAAAATGATTAAACTCTCATAAGAGCAATTCATCTTATGACTCACGCTAGTCATCTTTACATCAAAATCAATGAGTCATGCAAATGGCCTGGGCAGTTAGTATTTCTAGTCGTGTGTGTAGTAGCAGCCTTTTCAGGTTCCAAAGATTAATTATGAAAGTCTGTAGAGCTTCCCTGGAGTACCTCCCACTCATTAATAGTCCATATTATATCCAATATCCATTTCTATGACACACACTTTAATTACCCTCTTCCTCCTCTCTGCATATGTAACGCGAGACTAAATGTGTGTGGTGGAAACCCATGCAGATGGAGTCCTCCCCTCGTGTGTTATATCAGGGAGATCACCTGACTCTTGTGGATGGAGACGGCCCAGGTCAGTTTGAGTGTGTTATATCAGGGAGATCACCTGACTCTTGTGGATGGAGATGGCCCAGGCCAGTTTGAGTGGCAGCTGTTGGCGGCTGAGGTAGAGCCCTCCCCCTGCCTTGAACATCCATCGCTCGCGCTTCAGTACCTCCGTGGCGCCGCACAGGAAACGCACGCGTGGCAGACCTGTGTTCAGGTTGGTGGGGAGATAGTGTGGCATTGATTGAGTGTTCACTTAATCAATGCTTAATCAATCACTCCCAGTCTCATGAGATCAGTTAAAGCTGGTACCTGCTCCTTCACGTTGCTGTGGATAACACCGTCTGATTAATGTCTGATTGATGGTCTGGAGTTTCTCATTTCTCTAAATGAAGATTCAATTAGAGGAACGAGAAATAAGAAACCCCAGACAAACAAACCTGAAACTACAATTGAAGCCACGTTCCATTAAAATCAAGACGATTTGATCCACGGCAACACGAAGGAGCGGGTAGGGATGTAGGCCGTCGACATTGGGAATCGAGACCAGTACCTTCCGGCTAGGAGCCGAACACCCGAGCTACGCTACGCTATCCTGAACTCGCATCTCAGCAACTGGTCCCGTTATGCCAGGTGCATGCACTGACAGTCTTCATGAAGAAATACATAAAATAGTGACCTTGTTTGCCGGGTTCGAAGCCCACCACAACTCCTCTGGCTCCGTTCACCAGACCCCGCTGGACCTCCAGGTTCTTTGTGAGCATGACCTGGGAACACAAACACAACACCCACATGCAAACGAGGAGGCTTTTAGCGACTTAGTTTCACTCCGGAAAGTGTTCAGGCACCAGTAGATGGGGACAGCCTTGTGTTGACGGAAAACTGTACAGATGAGATTTGTGGGGTGTATACGATTCTGTTTATTCCCGAACCCTAAAGACTTATTTTACAGTAAAATCACCAACTCGTAATTCCCATCGGAATAGTCAACCCAAAAGAATGGATGTACATTTAGCAGATGTCTTTATAAAAATAAGGGACTTTGAGGTGGAGTTGAGAACAATCAAATGAAAAACCAAAATGTTGAAGCAATTACACACTTGCTGGTAATAACCAGACTGAGTGTGTCGAGCGATAAGGCATCATTATATAAATGGCCAAATGGCTCTTCGTAAATTAACATACAATTTCTGCATCGCAGTTTTCCCCAAAGTGGGAAAGCTCCAAAAATCTGTCCCCTCACTGGCTGACAATGTTCTCACTCCCGGCAGGTTGACTTCCTTTCATGATACTGTCTCCTCTAAACCCACCTCGTTGGTTTGAATAATTGAATGTCATTTATCACCATGACAACCGGCGACATCGTCGCGATTTACCCCTTCATGACAATGCACATCATCTGGAAGACTGCACTGCAGAGAGTGTTGAGAATGACAATTTGCCGTTGGATATGGTGGCACTCACTTACACAATTGTAAGTAAAATAGGAAAATAGGAGACGAACCAAGACAGAAATCACTGCTTAGGCCACCTTTTGCCATTTGAGAGGGAATCTGAAATGTGTCCATTATAATTCCATAATGGTGTGGCAGTAACAGAATCAGCGAAAAAGCAGCAGACGGGAATGTGCAAGACGAGCCCCATTTGTGACCCACAAATCTGGTATATTATCATGATCATACACCACCCAAAACCTTCTTAAAACCTACTTTCCTGGTGTCGCTGCAGGCTTCTGAATGCTACGGATCCGCAGGCATGTCCTTTTGTTGCCTGGCGGGGTAGTTGTTTTATCCGAGGTGAAACAAACTCTTAATGTCCGCACTTGGTAAAAGCCTTGAGTTCAAACATGATTGGCCAGTCTGCTGTAATTGGTTGGTGGTATCAACGCCTGCAGTACCTGTACCAATTACACCAGCGAAGAGACCAGACAAGCATTTTTGAAGTCAAGCAATCACCAAAACATTGCCAGACACAGGGATTGTTTATGGATTCAAAAGTTTGTTTCGCCTCGGACTACCCCGCCGGGCGACAACAGGACATGCATGATGCGGATCCGTAGCGCATCTTCAGAAGCCTGCAGCGACACAATGGGGCTAGTGTAAGACATAATTCTAAACAGAAAAAATAACCAAAAAGTTGGAACTTAAAGTTGTATACGGCAATAGCAATAGGACACCTCAGGCCTTACCTGGGCGCCCACTTTGAGCTGGAGCATTCTGTTGACGGGGCTCTGGGCGTCGATAGTCTTCACCAGGGACGGGTCGCTGTCCACCGCCTCAAACACGTGCACAGACCCTGAGGGATGAGGAGTAGGAGAACAACAGAGTTGATCTGTCTAATATGTGATAACATAATATATGAAAGATCATAATGACAGTGGTCAGCTATCGAAAACTGCATGTCTGCGACTCTCTGAAAACGATTATTTCAAGCGAGAAAACTGCATCACAAAATGTGCCATGATTGCCAGAGGTTAGGTGTTCCAGTGGTTGACTCTCTACTATCTTTTTGTTCTCAATATTAATTTTGGTAATGCCCTGGGTTAGCATTCGCTCCTTTTATTAATGACAAAACTGTCCGTTCTGGCCAAACCCACAAGTATGTGGCC
>OMNO01042699.1:3066-15607 GCA_900303215.1 Trachyrincus scabrus
GGGAGATTAAATTTGTTCAAAAGTGAGAAAAAAAATTAAACAAACCTCAATTCCAAAAAGGTTGGGACAGTGACAGTGTATAATATGTATATAAAAACAGAAAACAATTATTTGCAAATCCTTTTTGACCTGTATTCTTCAAGGGTTCCTCTCCTCTAAACCTCCAGGGTTCCTCTCCTCTAAACCTCCAGGGTTCCTCTAAACCTCCAGGGTTCCTCTCCTCTAAACCTCCAGGGTTCCTCTAAAGCTCCAGGGTTCCTCTAAACCTCCAGGGTTCCTCTCATCTAAAGCTCCAGGGTTCCTCTAAACCTCCAGGGTTCCTCTCCTCTAAACCTCCAGGGTTCCTCTAAAGCTCCAGGGTTCCTCTAAACCTCCAGGGTTCCTCTCATCTAAAGCTCCAGGGTTCCTCTAAACCTCCAGGGTTCCTCTCCTCTAAACCTCCAGGGTTCCTCTAAACCTCCAGGGTTCCTCTCTTCTAAACCTCCAGGGTTCCTCTCCTCTAAACCTCCAGGGTTCCTCTAAAGCTCCAGGGTTCCTCTAAAGCTCCAGAGTTCCTCTAAACCTCCAGGGTTCCTCTCCTCTAAACCTCCAGGGTTCCTCTAAAGCTCCAGGGTTCCTCTAAAGCTCCAGGGTTCCTCTAAACCTCCAGGGTTCCTCTCCTCTAAACCTCCAGGGTTCCTCTAAACCTCCAGAGAAGTATGCTGTATATACTGTAAGGGGCTGAGAGGTAGAGTAATAGTGCATTTGGCGACATCCAGTGGCAGCTTAGAGAACACCAGCCTAACTCCCTAACCTCCACACCTGCAACGTGTTTGGTTAATGAGCCCAACCAGTGGCAAATTAAAGGCCTGACTGAAGCAGTTCAGTGGGGCTTCTGGAGAGAAGAGATGCTTCAGATACTAACCGGTAAGCCGGTTAGCGGCCTGGCCCAGAGAGGGATCGCTGAGTCAGTCAGAGAATTGTGTTTGTTTAAAGGGGCAATGTGTAAGATTATTTGTAATTATCAACAGAATGTGAAGAAATAACAGTTTTAACGTTATGTCAAAGACCTAATGTCAAAGATGTCAAAGACTTTTACTTCCAACCGAACCCGGTTGGAAGTAAAAGTCTAGTTGTAACAAAGGTATAGGCCTAAATAGCTAATGTAGCTAAGTAAAAAGTGGATTACTGGCTCAAAAAATACTCGAGTAAAGATTAGAAGTACAGTTTTAAAAAAGGAACATGAAAGTACTCGTTCCTTAAAAGAAACTACTTTATTTTTACTCATGTGCGTTACTTGTAACGCGTTACTCCCCACCACTGAATGCGGGTCACATTGCTACCTTATTAGGAATGCTTATTAGCCTGTGCACACTTTGTTTGTAAATCAGTTTTTTTATTATTGATTCTTGTTCTGTTTGGAGAAATGTGTTAATGTTCATAACACAAATTATAGATTTAGTTATGTAAAAACATGACGAATATAGTAAGGCTTTATTTATATTGCACATTTTCAAAAAAGTTACAAAGTTCAGAAAGGATGCATGACAAAAAAAATCACAAGACATAAAAGCATAACATACAATGATCAAAGAACAGGAACAGGCAGGCACATACAGCAGTAAAAACATGGAAGGACACCCAGTACTAATAAGCCTGTCTGAACAAGTGGGTTTTTCAGTGGGGTTTTTTGAAGTCATTGTCAAAAAAGTGATTCCATTCAAAAGCATTTCCTTGCATGGCAACATATCATATTTAGATAATAATTGTGCTTGTTAATTGCATTTCTTAACATTAAAAAAATAATATTGCTGCAATATTACAATTGAATTAAATCAGATGGATTTCTATCATCTCACATAACTCATCAGAATCAGAATCAGAATCAGAAGTACTTTATTGTGACATGGTTATAAGTCGTGTCACAAGTTATAAGTCGTGTGACTCGTGTGTTTCATGACATAACTCAGGAAAAACCTTGTGGAACTAGAAGTATTTATAGGACTATTTATGGCATCTATAATTTCATTGATCGAAATTGGAGAGTCACACATAATCCTTTCATCTTGACCAATGGTATTTCAATATGGTTGGAACAGTCCCTCCTACTTGCTTCTGATTGGTCAAGGTAGAATGGGGACGTGACTCTACTACACTAAACTACACTTAATTGCACCGATTTTGTGTAACTGTGTTAATAAAACTTTTTTTTGTTGTTGCCTACAACAGCTTTAATAACATATTCAATCCATGGCTTTATCAACTTAACGCTGCTGTGTGTTAAAAAAAACAAAAAAACACGCGTTTTAAATGTGCGCTGTTTGACCATACCTAGTTTCCGTAGTAATTGATAGTCTTGCAGAAAAAGCGGAACTGAGCTCCTGAAAGACAACATTATGGCTGCTGGTGTTCTCTGAAACACAACATTATGGCTGCTGGTGTTCTGCTCAGGTGTTTAAAGACTCTCTGACACTAAGTGATGGCCCTGCCTGGTAAGTGTGCTGCAGTCACGCTGCTTCCATTCATTACATTCTGGATCAATTGCTTAGCTGTTGGTTGTCAGTCAAAAGCAGCCTATGCTTAATATTACATCACTTGACTTTTGCTTTTAGTTAAAGTGTGTTTATTCAGTAGTATGCTGCCTGTACAGTTTAATATAAGATTTACCCACATGAATATTAACCACTTATTATACTGATTGAGGATCCATTTCAAATTCACTGTCCAAGACAGCCTATAATTCATCCATATATTGTAGATAAACAACAATGAATCCAATGAATCCAATTTCGATCCAATTTCGACCTGATCTAAAAGGATCATGATAGAAGATTCTGCAGTCGCCATACAAACTCAGGCAGATTAGCACATATATAGCATTTGTAGTTGGAGATAGCCTTTTCCATCGTGCAATCACAAATGATGTTAACTATAAGAATATTGGGGGTGTTAATAATAACCTACATGCATGTTATTACCACCACACATTGCAACTCAACCACAAGTTCCAACAAAAAGCAACTAAGAAACCATTTCTAGGCAAGTGATTGGTGCTGATATAGCCAGGAAACAGAAAACTTAAATAATAGATCATGTCATTCATCCTTGGGTTGTACTTGGGTTGGTGTCCGTAGTGAGTAAATTGTAAATGTAGAAAGAGTCCCAAACATTTTGGCCTGTGACCCCCTGAAAGTATTTTCAACCCCTTTCTCATATTTTCTGTGCATCTGCTCTCCCCCACATCGTTAAACCCTGCCAACATCCATAATAACCCTAACCCTGACCCCAGCCCATAGTTGGTGAACACTGTTACACCTAATCATTTTTGCAGACTGCGTTGTCCAGGATTAGATGACTGTCTTTTTAGCTCAGTCATTTCCTGCAGTGTCGTATCACGGGAAAGTAGTTTTTTTAGAGCTACTGAAGTGTCTCAGCTTGGTAAGACAAATATATTCTATTAGGGATGTACCAAATATCTACGTTTGGCACAACAAATGACAGATTAGAGACAGTCAGACTCCAGAAAGAGAACGCAGGCAATATTAAACCAAGGTCTTTAAAACAAACCTCATTTGGACACTAAGCTATCCTACTGATTAACTGTTCTAGGCCTACTCAGCGTTTTCAGCATCCAGTGCCGGTCTGACCAAACATAAAAATCAAAGCTCAAACCAAACATTGCAGTTTTTGTCAAGTGACGTCACTAGCAATACAGTTGTAGTAGCCAATTGTCCACCATAGTTGGAGCTGTTCAGCCATAGTTCTTGTGTTGGAATCCGCTGGACCGGTCCCAGTCAGGTCGTGTTGGAATTGGCTCACTTGTGCCCTCATTCCCTGATATCTTTACAGTGGACACTATGTACACTATGTAGCAGGGGTGTCAAACTCATTTGAGGTTGCGTCCCGAATGCTGCTTCATTGGGGCTGCGCTAAAAAAACGCTGGATAGGTCACTTCTGATTTGTCATAACTTCCCCTGTGGGTATCCATTTATCTAGTGCCACCTAAGTTATTTTGGGGAATTTTAATTTGTTATTTTTATACCTGTTTTTCTTTTCTCTGTTATGTAGACCTACACTGATGATTTTGTACGTGCTTGTTTGAAAACACATTTTCTTTTGCTTTTTTTCACTGAAATGTAGGCCTACTGACCCTATTTTTAATGGTATTATGTAAAACTGATACCAAGCATTTAAAATGGGTACTGCAGTCCATTTTTACAATATTGGAGGGCGTTGTCTCTTCCTCTTATGATGAATAGCCTGGTTATAGAGAAAGTACAGGACATATCTGGCTGTCTATCTATTACATATTATAGCTCATGATATGATAGAGCAGTAAAAATACATTTTATATATATATAAATTATGTAAATTCAGCAGTATTCCACTTGTATTATAGTGGCAGTGACAAGGTTTCAGAATTCTGACCCAAATGCAAACTGAGACGCTGGTTTAAAGTTTGAACTAAACTTTGAGACAAACAGGAACAGAAAGCGAGGATAAAGTAGTGTGTTGATACTCTTGGCTTTATTCGCCAAATACAACAGTCTCTAGACAACAATAAATTCCTCCAGGTGCATAAATCAACATTAATCCATTAAACAAAATGATTACACATCCATTATCGAACGACAGTTTGACTATTAAATACCGGTTAACCTGTATTTTATAGTCTTTGTTAGTCTTTCTTGCTCCGTTTATTTTCCTTCATTGTATGAATCTAATCTAATTCACCGTGGTCAGTGTCATGGCATGATAAATATTAATACAGACAAAGTTCAGATGACAATGAGAATTACAATATGGAGAGATCATCTTGAATTGAGGCGATTCTTTTTATTTAAATCAACACAGCGAAACAACTTAACAAGATTCAGACTCGAGTGGAACAGACTAGTAGGTAGTAGTGCTTATATGGGCTGTAGGCCAACTCAATGCTTTAAATAGAGAGGCAGAAGAAAGAGGAAGAACATCTGCATTTTGGCCCCTGCACTTCTGAAATGACTCCGGCGCCCCTGGTGGCCAGACCAGTGAACTGCTTGTTGAAGCACAACATCCCCATATCGGCGTTGCCATTTGGGAAATATGAAACCAGGGTTTTTCCTGGCTTTTTTAAAGACTTTTCTTTTAGGTGGTGGTCAGCGCACAGCGTATGTGTTTGAACCAAAACTATGCATTTTTCATGTGACTTTTGACCATTGCTACCATTTGTGGTAAATCTGGCATTGATGACTCTATATAATAATGCCATGTATTAAGAGAAAAACAAAGATGAACATTTATACAAAAAACAACAAATACATACAACGCAACAGTATGCAGGGGCCCCGCAGGTAAGAGCACCGGCGTCTCAGTAGTGGAGGGGACACCACCTCAACCCGGATAAACAAGGACACCCATGCGCAGTAAGTGTGTACACTAGGGTGCAGCAGCAGCAGTAGTAGTAGTAGTCGCTCCTCCACTTTAGTGTGTAATTAGTATGTCAAACATAGTTGTCATTCCTAGTCTATGGCTCGTCTGCTAAGTCGTGTGTCGGAGCTGCTAGGAGAGCAGAGGTAGAGAAGTATCGACCGAACCATCTGGAGCGGGTCGTCACCTGAAGTGAGTAGTTGGTATCGCCCACACACGGTAGAGGTTCTTTCGGTTTTAGTGCGACGTGATGAGTCCGATTAGAGGGAAAGGAAGACAATCTTGCAACGAAACTTTCACAGAAGTGACAACGTCACTAGAGTAGGCCTGCTTATTTGCTAATGTAAGGTACTCGTACATTATTGACGTTCACGGCGTTGGGGATCAATACATGTGATCATTTTGATCACAGTAAAGAATGTAAGCCTACCGATTTTAATACTAATCCACAACGTGGTTTCGATATAACATTTAACTGTACTTTTTTGTGTGTTTTGCAATCTTGACTCAGTGTGTGTGTGTGTGTGTGTGTGTGTGGATACAGGTGAATGCGTGAATACAGGTGAATGTGTGGATACAGGTGAATGTGTGGATACAGGTGAATACAGGTGAATGTGTGAATACAGGTGAATCAGACACATTGTAAGTGTCTGACCTGGTTGTCTGACATGTCCTACCAGGTTCTGCTGCGGAGCATCCGTCACCTCCCCCCGTCCAGCCAGACTCCAACATGGTAAGACGCATATGCATTATATATCACTGGAAGGAAAGGAAACCTGGCAACCACACTTACTGTCCTCCCATCGTAATAGCAAGAGGCGGTTGGCGGAGTGGATGGCTGATGATCAAATGACTCCTCGATGTGTTCTCCCCCGTCCAGGATGTCCAGGGGTACCGGTGGGTGGGCTGGCGCGTGTGGCTGTGTCGCGTGGGAGCTGTGCTGTCACTCGGCCTCCTGCTGCTGCTGTTCACCTGGCGGCCCCGGCTAGCGGTCATCGCCCGCTGCTGTCCGTGCCCTCTGGCCCTGGCACACATCCTCCTGCTGAGAGTGAGAAAACAAACCCCCTTTCACCTTCACTTGCTCACGTCTTGTACACACGGGGGTGTGTGTGTGTGTGTGTGTGTGTGTGTGTGTGCGTGTGCGGGCCCCTTGGATGTGAAATATCATCACAGCGTTCTCAAGGCTCTCTCCACGTTAAGATTTTTTCCAAGAGAATTGATGAGCGCAGGGAGGGACATGTTGCTTTTGGTGTCAGACTTTTGTCGTCTTCTCTCTTCAGGACAGTTTTGGACATAATTACGTGGTCGAAGTCCTCACAGTGGAGGTTGAGGATGGAAGGTCAGTTTTACCTTGACTACTTCCTGTTCAGACACCCCAACTGCTTCCTGTTCAGACACTTCAACATCCTTTCATGTTTATAGCATGCTAGCAATACTGCAGTCTGGGCAATATGGACATATTCAGATTCTTTACATTGAAGTATATGGTATTTAAAGTGTTAACTAATAAAACCCTGTGTATGAAATGCCATGTTAATGTTAATTTAAGGCCATGTGCTCTTATTATAATTGGTTTTGATGAGTGGTCATCATACCCATCTCTACTGTAGGAAATACCTAGGAATGCTTCTACTTCTGCATGCATTATGCAACCTTCTGCATGCATTATGCATGATGAGTCAGTTCCCCTCACTCCTCTCTTTCAGCGTGGAGCTGTTGGGGGAGGTGGAGGAGACCAGGGACTGGAGAGACACGGTTCAGCTCCACCGTGAGCAGGTGAGGCACGTCCGGGTCAGGCTAACCCTCACACTCACATCAACGTACTGGCTCCTTGTTTTCACCCAGACCAGTGGTTCTCAGCTGGTGGGTCGCAGAGCATGTGCCTAACGTTAGTCTTTAGAAAGAAGCCCATGAATTAACTCATGTTTCAATGTTAATTCATGTTTCAATGGCTTACTATTTAATTGAGTTTAGCCCCAATTGTTGCAGTATTGGTAAATAATGTTTTTATTTTTGGGTCGTGACTTAATGACTAATGACACATGTGGGTCCTGAGGCTGGACCAGGTGAGGACCACTGGTCTAATGACACATGTGGGTCCTGAGGCTGGACCAGTTGAGAACCACTGGTCTAATGACACATGTGGGTCCTGAGGCTGGACCAGGTGAGGACCACTGGTCTAATGACACATGTGGGTCCTGAGGCTGGACCAGGTGAGGACCACTGACCCAGATCACTGTTCTACAGGAATCGCTGCTGCGCTACTATGAGTTTGAGGGCCTTCGCTACGTCTGGCTGCCCAGAAAAGGTGCCTTCTGTCGAGTGAGGTAAATTGCCATTGAAACTGTGTATGAAATTGACTAACTAATGTCCTGTAACAAGTGCTTAAGTACATTTATATAGGTAGGGACCTATAGTATGTACCTATAGTAGGTACATTATATATCATATATAATGTGTATTCATCTGTATCAGTTTATATTCATCCTTTTAAATCATGGAATTATGTTTTGATGCAGTTTGTCTGATATTTCTCTGCAGTGTCCTCAGTGAGGAATGGACATGTAATGACCTCTATCGCTTCCAAAGCGGCCTGAGTCCTGCCGAGCAGAGCTCCAGGTACACGCGTGTGTGTTGGGTGTCATGGAGGGGGTCATCTTGAACGTTTAGGGAGACCCGTCTGCTGATGACGTGTTTTAATATCTTGTCTACATCATTCCAGGCAACAGGTCTACGGGCCAAACCTGATCGCCGTGCCCGTTAAGTCCTACATGCGTCTGCTGGTTGACGAGGTGAGGGAAGAGATGCATTGACATGCACATGTTCATAATCCAGCTGGTTTATGAAGCAAAGCGATCACCCGCTTCCAAGTGTGTCTGTGGACACAAGGAAACGAATGAGCTCTCCAAACAGGCCTTGCTTAAGTACATAGGATTAGAAGTCAACTGTGCTTCTAACTATGTAATCAGTTCATGCAATTCACTGCTTTACGATTCCCTTTCTCCTCTATCTCTTTCTTCCTTTCTCTTTAAGATCCTCAATCCATTCTATATCTTTCAAGTGTTCAGCATCGCCTTGTGGATGACCGATAATTACTATTATTATGCCACCTGCATCGTTCTCATCTCTCTCCTGTCAATCAGCATCTCGCTGTATGAAACACGCAAGGTGAGGTCATTTGATTCCTAGAGCGCTGTATCCAAAACCACCTCCAGAACATAGAAAGCTTGAGGGCCCTTCCTTATGGGTAGAAGTGCAATAGGTAGACACATAGATAGGAATATGGAAAATAAGTGGTTGGGTAAAATTTGAATAAGTTTAGTCTTTAGCTTTTTTTTTTTTGTTGCATATTTAGAAATACATTTAACAACAACTTTGAATTTGTATCCAATTTCTTTGTAAGCCAAAGAGTATATGAATCCATTTTGTTTTTCCATAAGTATTTGACCATTTATTTTTTTAAAGGAAAACCAAACCCTAAAACAACGTATTTTAGATGCAAAGTGATGTAGTGGGTTACATAGTAGTGATATGGATTGATCCTGGTCTAAATCTCCACTTAAATGCAAAACGTTTTAAAAACGTAGGATGCAATTATGTAAATGTGGACTCAAATTGCCATCTATGGGTAATTTGAGTTACCCATAACACATGCTTATTGCATGAGTTACCTGTTACTGGCCGTTTTCGGTAACTTTAATCAAACATTCTGGCTACACCCCCCAAAATCTGACCGTAGCAAGTGGGAGTGCTTTGTGCAAGAGATAGGCGGGGACCTGCTCAAACAGGGTGTTTGGTTTTCCTTTAATGGGATTCGTTGTGTGTATCCAACTGGATAACGCTAACACTGTTACATCTGACCCCACAGCAAAGTGTCACGCTGCGTGGCATAGCTCAGCTGGTCATGACCGTTAAAGTACGCAGGAGCACAGGGGGTAGGTGTGAGACGTCAGCAGACGATACAAATAAGTTTCAACGAATGTAGCTCAACTTTAAACCAGTAAGAGGATGTCAGGATGTGTTCCCTCCCGCCATATGAAGCCCTCAACGAATGAACCCCAATCAAATCACTGAACCCCAATCAAATCACAAATCACATAGCATGTATTCCCTTATATTACCTCTTATATGTTGAACACTTAACGCCTCTTTTCAGTTCTGTTTTTGTGATTCATCTCTCATACGGTTTCACGGGTTACATGGGTTTGGGTTACACTGTTTGTGTTGGTGTGTGTGATGACCCACTAGTGACGGGTGTGTGTGTCCTGTGTTGTGTCAGACGTGTGCGTGAGCTCAGAGGAGCTGGTTCCCGGGGACTGCCTCCCCATCCCGCCGGAAGGTCTGCTGCTGCCCTGCGACGCCGCCCTGCTGGCCGGGGAGTGCATGGTCAACGAGAGCATGCTCACAGGTACGTCGTGTGAAGTGTGGCTTCTGCTTCTGGAGCAGTTGAGGCTCTGTGTGGTCAAGGTGGGTCTGCAGTGTTTTGTGATCGTTTTGTGATTTCACGCTTCATAACGAAAAATGTGTTTTTGTAGATCGAGTGATGGATTTAGTGCAAAGGCAATGATGTGTTCAACCAAATACTAATGAAAACGAGAACTAAATGTACCATTTGATCATCGTCGTAACCTGCTCCTCAGACACCATGTCTTGTAGGTGCTAACAAGGAGCTTTGTCCTCCATGTTGTCACGTCCAGGCGAGAGCGTCCCGGTGTTGAAGACTCCCCTGCCGCCCGGTGCCGGCCGGTACAGTTCGGAGAGCCATCGCAGACACACGCTCTTCTGCGGCACGCAACTCATCCAGGCCAGGGGCGGGGCCTTGGCCGTGGTCACGAGCACAGGTGAGCAGCGAGAGGGCCACGCCCCCTTTCATTGAACGTCAACAGGTTGTAACTCCGGTGCCTCTCTGTGAGTAAGTGACGGGCAAACCACTGTTTTCCTCACCACACCTGAAGCTAAAGCAGATTTTCTTGTGTAGCCTTTTTATTTTAGCGTAAGTAGCCTGGGATTGAAGGGTATCTTCAAGATACGTGGCAGCGATACTATAGATAATGTTGAATACTCCAGCTAGTAAGCTTTACCATATATATGGCTTGATTTAGCTCATTAGGAAATTATCACAAGAAGACATACAAACACGTTTAAAACAGTACATGATTTTGGGTTCTCTGGCACTGGTTCTCTGGCGTTTAGATCGCTCATTTGATCTAACATAAAAGACGTCTCCTCGTTGGTCATCTCCGACGTTTTGGTTCATGTGCTGAATGAATACACAGACCGTAACGCGTTTAAGGTGTTTACACGAGAAAGTATGGGATAATGAAGTCTTTTAACCGCATTATGCTCCAGGAATAAATACATTTTACTGTCCTCCGTCTTTAGGATTTTTCACAGCTAAAGGCGACCTGATAAGCTCCATCCTCTACCCCCAGCCCATCAACTTCCGCTTTTATCAAGACGCCACCAAGTTCCTTCTCTTCCTCGGTGGTGTGGGTAAGACGCACCAATACCCATGCTTTTTAAAGAGACAAGCGGAAGTGGCAGCCGTTTAGAAACGGAGACAGGGCAGTCTGCTGTGTTTGGTGTCTGTCTTTAACACATTGAAACCGTTTGTAACTTCCTTAAAACGTATGAAACTTCTCGATCATTCCTTCGTCGACAGCTGGCCTCGGGACCATTTACAGCCTTGTGGTCCTCAGCAGGTCCAATGTAAGTCCTGCACGTGGGGTCTCTCGGGACCGGTTCCAGTTTTTCACTTCCACACTCGTACACTCCGTATCACTCATCATCATTGTGTGGTTCCTCTTTATCGTGCACCGGTTTTGAGTGATGAAGAGGAATCACTAGCGCGGCACTGCCGAGGATGAGGCGCGGTCCGTGTCTGACCGGGTGGCTGTCGTTCCCTAGGTAACGTGGTACCAGCTCGTGATCCGGGCCTTGGATGTCGTGACCATCGTGGTCCCCGCTGCCTTGCCCGCCGCCATCACCACGGGAACCATCTACGCCCAGCGGCGGCTCAAGCGCCGGGGCGTCTTCTGCATCAGCCCGCCCCGAATCAATGTCTGTGGCAAGGTGTCGCTCTTCTGCTTCGACAAGGTGAGCAACGGGCCGTGAGCCTGGGCCGCGGCTCGAGACTTGCTGAGTGACACAGTGGCCAGCTGTGGTACTGCAGCACGGTTGGCCACCGTGTGCAGGAGGCGGTTTCCCCATAGAAACGTGGTTAAAAGCACACCTCTGTTAAAAATATATAGATCAACTTGTTCAAGTTAGAAGATCAGATGTTTGCGTGTACTACGTCTAGTTGTTATTGTGCATGTGATAGTGCAGGCGTTTTTCACACTATATCACTAATGCGGATAGATGGAGATAAGGTTGAAAAGCTACCCCTTTACTCAGTGGTGTGAAACAGTGTAGTATTTTTATTGTCATGTTTGTCACTAGCCTTGGCTCAACCCTCTGACTTCGACACTGAATCTTAAGAGTTTCTGAACGTTGACCTTTAACCCAGACAGGAACCCTGACCGAGGACGGTCTGGACATGTGGGGGGTGATGGAAGCCCATCGCAATGGCTTCTCTGAGCTGGTCCCAGACCCCAGGTTCCTGGCCCCGGGGCCTCTGCTTTCTGCCCTGGCCTGCTGTCACAGTGTGGCCCTGCTGGAGGGCCAGGCGTACGGAGACCCCCTGGAGCTGAAGATGATGGAGTCCACTGGCTGGGTACTAGTAGCTAGGTGTACAAACATCATGTCACACTAGGCACCACGTTGGGTCAAGCTGTCTCGGCTGGTCTTGGTTAAAGAGCAACAGGTTGGCATCCCTGGTTAATTCACTTGGGGAAAGTATGTAGCAAATCAAAATAAGAAATATATATTTTTAAAAGATTTTTATTATTTTCATTTTGACTTACAGCAGGACTTGTTTTAGTCATGCAACGTGCACGCGCAGACCAAAAGAACGACCTTAATTGGTGCCTAATTTGTGCAATTATGTTATACACATATATTATACAGATAATGTGGTCAAACACCTCTCTCTGTCTCTCGGACGTTGTTCAACGATAGTCAGAGAAGCAACCAAGCAGGCAATGGCAACTGTGAAGGAGCTGGAGGAATCCACAGCTGAGACAATGAGTTGTAATTATGTTGTTGAGCCTC
>OMNO01042705.1:0-11461 GCA_900303215.1 Trachyrincus scabrus
GCAGCAGGGCGTCCGGAGGGGAGTGAGGAGTAAGTAAGGGGGGATTTCACAGGAGCCTCGTTTGTGGACCACGAGGGGGAGGAGCCTCGTGTTCTCCGCAGGCGCTCGATAAACTGACCTTTCGGGGATCCCCTGCCTCCTGCTGCGGAGAGGGGGAAGACATGGTGAGAGGAGAAGACAGGGGGGGAAAAGAAATAAAGCAGAAAGGTTGACAGAGAGCACACACTCGGCCGGGCGTCTCAGAGCTGCGCAGGGAGAGCAGACGTGAAGAGGAGATGTGGACGGTGACAGGACCACCGCATTCGGGGACTTTCCCACATCATCATCTCGACAGCCTCTAGTCCGACGCGGGAAAAGTGAAGACAGACTTTTTTTTTTGTGTTACCAGAAGGAGAACAAGCGTGGAGACTTGTGACTTTTTTTTCCTCTTTCTCTCTCGCTCTTTTTCTGTCACTTGTTAAACGCGGGCGCTTTCACTTCTTCGCTCCTTCCTGACGTCCGTCACTCCGTCCAGTGCAGTACCTTTTTACCTTTTTCTCTTACATTCTTCACATTCGGGGACTTCTCTCGCAGCCATGCAGGTGTCCATCGCCTGCACGGACCACAACCTGAAGCGGGGCAACGGGGACCACAGCAAGCAGAGCGCCACCAGCCCCAATGTGGTCAACCAGGCGCGGGCCAAGTTCCGCACGGTTGCCATCATCGCCCGGAGCTTCGGCTCCTTCACCCCCAGGCACCACATCTCCCTCAAGGAGTCCACGGGCAAATACACTGGCATGAAATACAGGTGTGTGTATGTGTGTGTGTGTGTCCTTATGCGTGTCTTTATATTAAGGCGTGTGTGTGTGTGTGTGTGTGTGTGTGTTTGCCTACTTCTTTGATTTGTTTAGCGTCTGCAGAAATATCGGTCAGGCTTCAGTGTTTTATCGGGGTACGTTAGTGCACGTGCAAGAGTGTACTCGTGCACGTGCACAATGTTTGGCTCGGGGTATCACAGTCAGTCTACGTGTGTTTAAGTCCAGCAGGTGTATACATATATATATATATACACACCTTTCATATTCCGTCCTGGTGGGGGTTCTCTCCTCTCACGTGTGGACTTGTGTGTACGTCTGTTTTTGCAGACATAGGATCCATTCACGCACAAATCCAGATGTGAACAGGTTTCACTTTGTGCAGTGCAAATGTTTGCTTGTGAGTGTTGGACCCTCATCTTCGCTGTGCCTATAGATTGCGGTCGTTTGAAATGTGACTGCTGTCAGAATAGCCGAATGACATCATGCTCTGTATAGAATCATCTTCTTTTTTTTTTTAATCTTACATTTACTAAATGCCGATTTCTGTTTCGTTGTTTCTGTTTAATTTTCTTCATGAAAGAATTGCTTGATTTGTACTTCTCATGCCCGTCCTTCCACGTTGAGTTGTGGTAGAAGAGGGTAGGCTGATGACACACGAGCCGTTTCATTGCCAGACGCTATGGCACTGCAGACAATATCCTGCAGTCTAGTCTCTGCTAACTCTCCATGATTTAGATTGAATATAGTGAATATACCCACCTGGAACATTTTATTAAAATGTTTAATACTCATTTAATACTTCATTTTGCAGTTCTCCTCGTGGTTCCATCTCTTGAACAATCAATTGCTCTCGCTTAAATCACTCTTGAATCACTCTCTCCCTCTCTCTTTTGTCTATCCTTACTTCGTTATCTCTTTTTCACACATGCATACACATATTCGTCGCATTGACTAAAATAGTTGACACCTCCTTTGTTTGCTTCTCTGTTTGCTGACCTCTCTTTGTTTTCCTTTTCCTTACGCCTACCTACCTCCTATCTCCTGCTCCACCGGCTGTGTGTGTGTGTGTGTGTGTGTGTGTGTGTGTGTGTGTGTGTGTGTGTGTGTGTGTGAGTAGCAGCCTCAGAGTCTGAGGCTGCTACTCACACATGTGCCGGGGCTTGGATTATGAAGACTGCTGTGCTGTCTAACTCTCGTGCTGAGAATCGTGTGTAACTCACAGATGGCTACTTTGGTTTTGGCTTTCTCCAGCTCTGCACGCGACTTGCATCTTAGGGACACGAGAGGAAAAAAAGGAAAGCAGAAAAGAGTGAGAGAGGTTGAATGAGAGAGAGTGAGCAAGTGAAACAGTGAAAGTGACTTCATACTTTTCAACACACTGATTAGTCTCTTCTCTTCCCTCCTTTACACACCACCTGCGTTAGTATACTGTGGTGTAGGTAAATACAGGGGGGGGATGTGTGTGCACATATATGTGTGTGGTTATAGAGTGAGATGTCTTGTGTACACGCATCAGTATATGCACACATGCGTGCCAGACAAAATGATCCACATTTTCCCTAGAAGTACTTCGATACACTTAATAAAGTATTTAATAAAACTGTATCACAACTATTCAGTTTCCCAGATCAACAATTAGTCTAGAGCGTACTTCTGTTTCCATGACGTCGTTTAATTATTTCATGCCGTCGCCCCCGAGCCACGAGGGAGATCACCGGAGAGGTCTGGACGTTAATAATTCATCTCATATTGTTACTAGGGTGACAATGAGGTCATGCTTTGAAGTGCTGCTATAGGCTTAAGCTGGTGAGGCAGATAGCGGACTAATAGACAACTGCGGTCACAGTGTGTTATATTCACACTCATATGTCCATCTTCTCAGGCAAAATGTGCTTCTCACATGTTTTATGTGAGGCATTATGTCTGCTGCACCATAAGGCAAACCGGTGATGAAAAGCAATCAATAAAGCGAGTGATGGATTCCAGCTCCGCTGGTATATCCATCCCATGACTACTGTACTGATGCACGTACTCAAGAGTTCATTAAGCAGATGTCCCCTCCCTCAGCCTCGCATAGCGCCTCACTAAATTATACCCGTTAATCAATACCTTCTCTCCAATACAATGCTGTTCGTTTTCACGTTGAACACAGGGCTCCATGCTCCATGCAGCGGTGGACGCCCCCCTGCGTGCACATATATTCCCGGGACCTCACGCACGGTTCCCAACGTCCGGTCAGGGTTATTTATACAGCCCTTCTTCTCACTGTGAGGCAACAGATGAAATACGGCGGCCGCTGCCTGCTGAACTCCACGAGCATCCCCATCCCTGAAGTACGCCTCACAGTCAGTGTCCTTCACCCCCCTCCTCTCTGTGCATCCGTCCACTGCTGAGAGAGAGAGAGAGAGCAAGCAGGAGACACAGTGAGAGAGAGAGAGAGCAAGCAGGAGAGAGAGAGAGAGCAATAGAGAGAAAGGGGGGGGGGGAGGAGAATTGCAGGTACACAGTATAGGAGACTAAAGAGAGAAGAGGAAAAGAGGTTGTGATGAAACGATGGACGCTGCCCTTTGCTGCTCATGTTGATTTACATCAAAACTTTATCTGTTCATGTAATTCAAACACACACGCGCACGCACACACACACAATAATATTTGCAAGTAGTTATATGCAAAGTGTGTGTGTGTGCGTATGTGCGTGTGTGTGTGTGTGTCAAGAGCTTTTTCCTGCATGAGTGACTTTAATCCTCATGTTTGAGTGGGAGAGAACAAGAGGACTTGAGAGAGATAAATGGATACTGCAGTGATGCTAAAATACTCATGCATCTTTTTTTTGGTAGTTTTTTTTGTGGTTTTGCTTGGCACCCTTAGTGTGTGTTTGGCTTCTGAGGGTCCACGTGTCTGTGAAGTCAAGTGTGTGCGTTGGCAGTAGTGGCACGCTGAAGCTGCTCATTTACAAGTGCACTTTGTTCAGTAGAAACCCTCGATTAAAAAAAGGAAAAGAAATGTGAAACATGGATGAAAGATTAAAAGTTAAAACCACTAATGAATCAAGAGGATTTCTCTGTGTCCGGACCGGTGCCAAATAAGCCCTACCGCTGGCAGCAAATGACCCTGCCCGGGAAATTAGCTCAGCTTGTTGCCATGGTGACATGCCAAGCAATCATGTCCTTGGGTCTGTAGGGCCATCACTCGATATGTAACATTTTAAGTGCACACAGGTATGAACCCCCCACATATACACACACACACACACACACCCACGCTCACATACACTCACAAGTGACAAAAGCACACATCTTAGTGTCGGTTTTTAGGCAATTTTGAAAACTAAGCAAGCCAAGACAAAACATATTTTGACTCTCCTTGAGAACATAAAAGATTATGAAAGATTATTTGAGAGTTCTTGAAAATGTATTTGTTTCAAAGCTTGTTTCACTTTCAGATGTCTGATCATTTTTGCTCACTGCTTGGTTGAGATTGTGATCAAAGTTGCTGTTTGTCACCTGGCTCTGTATCACTGTTACAAAACAAAATCATTTATGACTGTATGTCTCAGTGTGCACTTTGCTGCCAGGAAGCCTTTTGGGGGAAACATTGACTTGTGTATGAATTCTTTCGATGTTACAAAAGACCCAAGTGTGTATTTAACTCCCTTGTGTAGAAAAAAAATACAAAAGTGACAGCAGTGAGGAACATGATACGATACTATATCATGATGGCTAGAGGCCTATCAAGCTGAACTGTGATACGATGCTATATCATGATGGCTAGAGGCCTATCAAGCTGAACTGTGTGCAGAATAACAAGTAGCACCCTGTCAGCCGTCACTTTGCCTTTGGGTGTCCTGAAAGGATCCGTTTGCATAATTAAGTATCGTAACCGTCCCGTGAAATCCAGTCCATTTTCCTTTCTTTTTGATGCTTCTTGTACCCATGTGTGTAATTGGACTCATTAAAAAAAAGACTTATTTGCCAGTTAGCCTGTGACCGTTATCTCAGTCTAAAGGGGCTGGAGGGCACCTCGGTTAAACCGTAAATTCTGGATTCTAGAGTCGAACACAATGCCGACTACACGACATGGATAGCCTTCATCACGGGAACGTCGCCATGAGTTTTGCTCCAAGGGACACGGGCTGCGAGATCCTGTCGGGGAAACTTTGCCTGATGCTCCTGCAGGCTCCCGAGTTGTAGAGATTCACTACTGCAGTGCAGCAGATACAGCTCATGTTGAACACCACCGACTGTTACTCGATTCATCCGGAACACTAGGGAGGGAGTCTTCTAGAAACAGAGGTGGTCTGATCAACATCAGACTGATGTTGATCAGTCTGATGTTACATCACACAGTAGGTTTGGCAGGAGCATCACTCAACTTTTTTTCGAAGACTCAGTGATGCTGGAGATGCTGTCGACCGCCAAGTGCTTCTCTCTTGTCAACTTTCTCGCCACGTGCCAAACTCCTTCCTCGCGCGGGTTTGACGTAATCCTTCATCCTCATTTGTCTGGTCTACTTCCACCGCTGACGTTATTCGTTTGGCTCCCTTTCAGACTCGGCAGCAATGTCTTCCGGCAGTCTTCCACTCACATATTTCTTCTCTTAATGAAACTTAAGTGCCCCGGTGGCTGTTGGACGCTTGCTCTGCAGAGGGCCGCCCTGTCGTCGCTTATTTGGCGTCCTCTTAGCGTTCTGCCCGGACAGGGCTCACAGTTGCCTGGAGACATTTAGACAAGTCAGCAACCGGTTGAAACTGAGCACCCGAGAGCAGAAAAGCAGAAACTGACATTGAATGCAGTGCACAGATTGAGAGCACAGATGCTCGCGGGGAGGTTCAGCTGAGACGGAAAGAGGGAGAGAGATTGCGAGAATGTGAAATTGTGTGAACCAGCTAACAATCGTGTGAGTGAAATGATCATGGAAACAATATTAACTAGATGTTTATTCAAAGTTATACAATATGTTATTCGCATCATGTGACGCAATATGTACCTGCATTGAAACGAGAGAGGAAAACTGTACGGAAGGCACCGCGTAAGACAGTGTAGACAAAACAGTTTAAAAATACATTACAGAATTACAGAAAAAGACATTACCAAATATTAAGTTATTCTCTCTACATCATGGAGTCTCGGTTGCTTTGGGCGTTAGTCTAAAGCTACCCATGCGAGACAGAGGTTAATGCACTTGAGATGAAATGAAATGAAGAGGAGATGTGTGGTTAATAGCCCATTTCTAATGGAACAGATTAACATTGTTAACTCGGAACGCAGGACTACAGTGATCATAATGATATACATAATGATACACTTATATGTGTGCAACACTTAACTTAATGTCATCCACGCTATAAGTAATTCTATGTTAATTCACCTTAGCGTAGATTCCAGTAAGTTAGTGACTAATTAGTGCGTTAGCGATGGCTAGCGCTTGTGTCTTAACTGTGTCTAACAGTAACAGCAAGTGCTCATTAGCTTCACCGCTAAGATGCTACAGTCAGCAGCTCCCGAGCGCTGCATGATGGGTGGTCACGCATCACCGCGTTGCCATGATGGCATCCTGCCACTGACCTGTCGTCTTTAGAGAGTCTGTAGAGGGCTTTTAACTAGACTGATCACACCATTACCATTACGTTCTCTCTCTTAATTGTGTTGTAAATGAATTTACAATGGTATGGTGTATTTACAGGTACAGGTACGCAGAAAACAAAGGCAAGGATACACATTGTTCTGTAATGAGAAATAAAACGGTATACTGCCAGCTAGCAAACTTTTTCATTTTTGGGTTGAAAGCAAGATGCTTAAAATCTAAGAAAAAGAATCAATAGACTGCAATTAAGAGTGCTTTTGTGAGCTGCTATAGTGAGTGTTAAGCTATTTCCAGTCAGCCGTGTTCATTTGTTGACATATCTTGACTTTTGGATCAATGTAGGCAATCTATAACTTGATTGTTCCCCCCAACAAAAGACAAGGGAACATTTTAGGAGTGCAGCACAGCTGGAAGTGGACCCCTCATCCCTCCTGTCTTTCTCTCTGTCTCATCTCTCCTTCTCTCTCTCATAATCGCTACATGTTAATACATCCAACCCATCCATTCAATTCCTATCCATTTTGGAAGTAGTTCCAAATTGTGTGTGCAAGAAATTGTGCATTTCTTTTGGATGTTGTAGAGTAGATTAGCTATAGGAGACAAGTTTGTTATATTTGGTTGCTTGATGGAGCTTCCCAACCCTGTTCTCTCTTTGCATGTCTACCAGAAGAGAACCAGGACAAATACCTTGATTACACTTAATCACTCTCACGATATATATATATATATATATATGTGTGGTGTGTGTGTGTGTGTGTCTCGTTACCCTGACGACAATGTTCAGTGTTCCCTGCCTCAGTTCCGTGTTCTAAGCTAAGTGCCCTGAGGCTGGTGCCATGCATTATACTTATGTACACACACACACACACACACACACACACACACACAAAATATGTCAGCCTCACTTCTATCGTTTTGGATAAAAGCGTATGCTAAAATGACTAATTGCAAAATGTAAACATGTGTCTGTTTGAATGTGTGTTTGTGTGTGTGAGTGATGTAGTCCATGTAGTCGTCTCTGGCTGTGCTAAGCTTTCCTTCAGGCCCAGTGGACGTGTATTTGTTTTGTATTGCATTCTGGTCCATGAAGTACACAGCATCCATATCCATAACCTGCTCATGAAAAAAAAATAACGCTAAAGCACTTTTCATGATATGGACACCAACCCGTCCACCCAGGAGGTCTTGAGTCAATACATGTTTTATTTCAACACCCAATGAGTGTCCACAAGACGGATGAAGCCTTGAGAGAGTGAGAAGTGCTTCTGTCCGCTTCTTCTCCATTACTGGTCTCTCCGTGTGGATCTCACTCCATCACTCACAGACTAGGCTGCAATGTGATTAGGAAGGTAGATTACACTGCTTATACTCTTTACAGACTACACACACTACGCATAGAAACAAACACACACACCATCCGCTAGTAACACAATCAAATGCACACAGTCACACAATAAATGTATAAAATCAATAGCAGTGAGCCGTGAGTTAGTCTCAACAAATCAGATGTTCGATGACTTATCTAAATCTAAAGTCTAAAGGCACGGGGATCTGTAGACACGCGTTACATGGAATGGGTCTCTACTGGAAAACACCTGACCGGCGGAACCACAACAAACGTGATGTGGCTGACCAGGAATCTGGTTTCCAGAAGAGGACTGATAGCTAAAACCATAGCATCGTCTTCCCGTTGTCGGTATCCCTCCTTGGCCGACAGCGAACGCAAACACGGCCAGCACTGGTAAACTAAACTTTACCAGTAGCAGGTGGGAAGACAAGCTAAAACGTCCTGTCCGGACACCAACGTCCTTAGACAAAGTTTATGTAACGGTTTAAATTCAAACCCGTGTAGTAGACTGGCCACTGTAGAAATACATTTGTTAAAATCGTCTTCTAGAACCTCCATCTTGCACTCGTAAATGAGTTTATCTTTGGAAGAATATATCCGTAACAAAACAGGAAACACTGCTTAAGTGTCGGCCCCTCGCACTGTTTGGTTTCCGGCCCAGGCGCTGTGCAGTCTCCCCCCAGAAGTTTGGCTATAGCATTGTCAAACTTCTGGATCCGAGATTAGCCATGAATGGACAGCCAATTAGAAAAAGACAGAGCGGAAAGGCCAGGATGGGAGGTTGGGGGAGCGAGGGAGGTCCAACAGAGAGAGCGAGATGGATCAAGGTGGATTACGTGGACAGGTAATCCATCCTAGCGTGGGAGAAAATACGGGAGCTCTCTCTTTCACTTTTTAAACATTTTTTTCCACCGACATCAAAGCTGACACGCTGAAAATGGCTTCTGGAAAGGTTGGCCAACTTTTGTTGACAGCAGCTCACAGGCTTTTAACTGCTGAGGCTGGGGAATTGCTGTTCCTTTAAGAGAGAGCGAGAGAGAGAGCGAGAGCGCTAAGCCCTGAATGTCCTCAAATCCTAGAAACGCCCCTGGTTCCAACTACTACAAATTGGCTCACCGCGTACCTCTGTCAGCAAGAAGAAGATAATTATGAATTATGGTGAAGATGTAAGATATAATTCACAAGCGTTGTTTGCAACGGGACATTAATGTTAGCGGCATTTGAATAAGAGGTGCTTGTGTTAGCGGTGTTTGTGTTAGCGGTATCTTTCCCTGTGAGGAAATGTGTCATTATCGCTGCATGACGACGCCCTTTTGCTAATTGAGGCTTTGGGAAACTCAGCCTTTCAGTTCTCTAGTGTGCTCTGTAATTTCCTCAATAAACACCACCCCCACTCTCACATCCTCTCGTCTTCTCCTTCATCTGGCCCCCTGCTGCTCTGATGGGTGTTGGTGTGAGTGTCTTGTGTTGATGAGGGAGGGAGCTGCATTTGTTGTTAAATATAATTACAATATTGAGGCTCTGTGTTCCAGATGGTTTTATTTCAGTGGTCTGGTGTGATTTCTGTGATCTGATATGTCAGTGATTTGATATGTCAGTGATTTGATATGTCAGTGATTTGATATATTGCTGACTTTTTGATTGTGTAATGTTGACACAGTAGACAGATAAAACCATTCAGCGGTGTCGAAAATGTCGGAATGCAAAATTTGGCACACTTACTTTGGTTTCATATTTTACACTGAGCAAGCACATTTGAAACACAAGCCTAATTCATCACACCCCTCTCTCGTGACCTAATATTGTCTTTTGTGTTCAAAGTAGGCACAGAGATACACACACCTGGCCTAAGAGTTTCACAGGACAAAACTTTGGGTGTAGTAGTGTACCAATTACAGTATGTGGAGCGTGTGTGTGTGTTTGATGGCTGGTTTAAGCAGCCTCACCTGGCCCGAGTCTGACTGATTAGACTCTGGGGCTGGGTGAGGCTGCACACCTGTGGGGCATTGAGTAATCAAGGCCCACAGGTTAAAGCAACCACACACACACACACACACACACGTCAGCATTTAAGTTGTGTATTCAACATCTACATGTGTCCTGGTTGTGGGAGGAGCCCAGCAAAGCCACTTATGTGACATCACAGCAGTTGGTGATTTTCTAGCCCTGAAACGATGTCTCACACGTACCAACTCATTTCAGTGTGCAGTCCAGTATACAGTATGCATATAAACAGTATGCACATATTAGTGTGTGTGTGTGTGTGTGTATATACACATTATATATTAGTACTGAAGCTATGTAGTTTGTGTGTGGCTGTGTGTGACAACACACACACACACACACACACACATACACTTAGCGGGTAATAAACCTTAGCAGGCAGTGTTGTCGCTACTTCAGCCATCATGAATAATGGAGCGGATTTCTCCCCCTGTGGACGGCATGGCGTCCTTTGAAGGCGCGTACAGCCTTCCTCTTTCTTTCTTACTCTTTCTGTTCTTTTTTATTTTATTTACTGTCTTATTTCTTCTTTTTTCTTTTCTTTTCTTCCCTTTTGTCTCAAACTCCATGGCCTGTCACTCTTTAGTATATGCTAAACACGCTCAGCACCGTGCCAAGGAAAGTGAGAGACGTGACCGTGTGTGTGTGTGTGTGTGGGAGGGTATCTGACTGAGGCTCCTGCAGGGTTGTGCATGGCCAGGCAGCCTTGCTGTCTTGTCAATAATGCAGAGCGAAGCGGCCAGGCTGAGGCTGCCGTATCCACGGCGCTCATAGTCCCCCACATCAAACAGCTGATGACACACTCCTAGTCCTGCATTGTCTCCCTTCATCATCTTCAGCTTGCTTACCTTGACTTCTGATCTCGTCTATAGCGTGAGTGAATGTGGGATTAAATTGATGATTCATCACGCCGCACATCATGTATTGTACAAGGTCCTCATTGAGCCTCAGTCACCAACTCTCTCTCTCTCTCTCTCTCTCTCGCTCTCTCTCTCTCATATATCCTGTCTCCCCATTGCTCTCTCTCTCTAGTCTCCATATACAGTGTGTGTGTGTGTGTGTGTGTTCTACAGCTACATGCCACAGCCTGCTTCTTTTTCATTAAGCTACACTTTTAAAACTTTAAAACTATTAACTACTAAGTACAGTATATTGTAATGATGATCCATGTTGCTTTTAGGCTGCATTCTTATCTGCAGACTCAGCAGGGCCTCTGACGACCTCCGAGCCAGTGGACCTATATATATATATAGATAGATATATGCAGGAGTTAACTATCACTGTGCAATGGGTAATGATTCCATATACACAAATCGTTCAACTGGGCAAAATTGATCATTTTCGCAAAGCTTTTCGAACAGAGGAAATCAGTGTGTGAGAGTAATAATAATGTGACATGGCCATGGCGTCATAATTATTAGCTGGTACGGTCGCCTGTTCTTTCTCTGAGCAGACCGTCCTTGCTAATAGCATGTTATTCTGAGAGGAACAGCGTGCTCTGCCCGGCCCACATTTCAGCCACCGTGTATCCGTGTCTGTAATCAGTCTGTGACTATTATTATGCAGCTAACTTCTGCTTTTCTGTGTGTGTGTGTGTGTGTGTGTGCGCGTGTGTGTGTGTGTGCGCGTGCGTGTGTGTGTGTGTGCGCGCGTGCGTGTGTTTTGTGTGTGTGTGTGTGTGTGTGTCTGGATATGGTGTAGGTGTGGCGCATGTATTAGGGTCCATTAA
>OMNO01042707.1:0-10034 GCA_900303215.1 Trachyrincus scabrus
AGAGTGGACACACATGCACACACACACGCATGCACACAATCACGCAGACAAACACACAACACACACACGCGCACACCTACACACACACACACACACACACACACAGGATATAGACATACGTATTCACACATATACTCTCAGCATCATATGCCTATAGTACATAATGTGTTGTACTAGTACAACAGACGTGTTGTACTGAAGTGATACAAGCGAGATAATGTGCTGTCGGAATCACAGCTTGGTTTCCGTTTTTTTGCATTTCTTTTAAAAAAATGTTTTGTTGTTATTCTCGTTCTCGTCATTCTCGTCCCTCGGTGATAAGACAGCCATATCATAAAGCTATGGCTCATATTTAAAATGATACGACATCATCATTTGTAACTAAATATGTTGCCAGAACAGAGATAGCTTCCAAATATAAAGCTTGGTCTAACGTTTAGTATTAAATGACATTTATCATGTTTGGCTACCTCTCACAATTTAAAGCATTATTTTAAAATGAGGTTTTACCTGGACCAAAACTATTTTAACAAGAACAAAGCACTGACTTAAAAACCTGAAATTAACGCACATAGCGTTTTGTGTTGTCTTATTTTGTATCAGCTTTTATAATGAATGTTCTAGAATCAAACCATGTTGTCAGAACATTGCATCGATGATCGCTCTATATGTTAGGATAAGTTATCTGCCAAGTGATTCAGTGTTGTTTAATACTAAAGATAATATTGCCTATTAAGTGTTTATTTTATTTCAGAAGGTATTAAACGGCTGCTTTTGTAATTGTTGGGTCGTTAGAATATCTGTTTTTATCTGCTTGTCTGCTTGTCTTACAAAATGTTCAACCTAAGAACGGAAACATGGAAAAGGGTAAGATAAGAAAAAGCAAATAACGAAAAAAAGGAAACAAAACAGAAAAAGTCCCAAATGAAAAACATTTTTTTTATTTTTCATACACTTTGCCGAGGATGAGTGCAAATAAGAGCTTGTGATGAGAATGTAGCCGCCACTAAACCATGGACTCTACAAAGGCATCATTAAATACAAGCGTTGTCCTCAGCTGATACTCAATACAACACAAGAACCAAGTCAGTCAAACGGAAAAACAGGAAAGCCTCGATGCTAACGCAGTTCGACCGGGGAAAAGGACCCAAATGAACAACAACAAGAACGGAAATAAGTGACAAAAAGCACAACACTATATATGTACATTCAAAATAAAGATGTCAACCTTCACACAGAATATCCTCTAAGTTACGGCAAGAAAACATGGTCTACAATATCGTTTGTACACTTGGCACTGATGTTCGGTCTTTAAATGGCTCTCCGATCCGCTCGCATGTGTGCAGGTTCTTACACCGTCTCATCTCTCCCTCATATTTACACGCTAATAAATACACGGCAACATTCATTTTCGGATAGAAAGGCGTTGAAAACTTTGAGCAAAGCCTAATGTAGAACTTTATTATTTGTTTTTTGCGACCGTACGCGGTCAACGGACAACAGCTCATCCACAGAAAAATGTCTTCTCATATACCTTTTCATATACTATAGTGTTGAAGGATTACTTTTTTCCCATAATATAACAATCAAATCCTTCATATTCAACGTCATGCACGTAAAAGTTTGAAACAGTTTCAAATATAAATGATTCCCTTACAATATTTGAATTCCAGCAAGTTGAAAAAGACAAGTTTACTCTAAAAATACAGCCGCAGTTTGTTTTCGATGCAGATGTGTGTGTGTGTGTGTGTGTGTGTGTGTGTGTGTGTGTGTGCAAGAGTGTGTGTGCGTGCATGTGTATGGTCGTGTGGAAAATGGACTATGTTACATGATAGGATTGTCTACACTCATCTGTCAGTCTCCATGGTTAGAGAGATCTGAAAAGCAAAGTGTTTTTACATGACCATGGCTTGAAATCCATGTCTATACTCCTCTGTCAAATATACCATATATGTAAGCTATATAACAATATATAGAGATATATCCCAAAAAATACACATATCCCAGGATGGTATATAGAGGCCTTGAATGATATATTTTCTTTTTTATCGTATCTGATAATTAAAGGGGGAGATTTTAGGAGAGATACAAATTTCTCTTGATCATTTCATTTTCGAAATCATAATTAAATTGAGGATTTGAATGGATTCAACATCTTTGAGGTTATGTTGGAGGATTTGTCAATCAATGATAACACTTCAAGTTTCGAATAGGAGCAGCTAAACCATTAGCTTCCAGCGGTGTTGTGCCAGAAGACGTCTAAAGAGAGACAATGATGTTCACCGCCAGCTCAGATCCGGCCAAAGGCTCCAAGACTCAACTGTTTTCCACTACAATACAACGGCCTCTATGTACACCACTATGAAGAGAGCTTTGTGACCAAAGAAGGTCAAGACATATTTGTAGATATAATGTTACGTCTATTAACTGTCAGTTGGGGTCAGGGACTAGGCATTCACCCTGAATGATAATAGTTTCGCTTAGATTTTGACAGGTCCAATCAGCTAACGCAACATATTCATTACATTTAGCTTACCTACATTAGCTTGTCAGACCTGTTCCACTGCAACATGATATAACCTCTTGCTGCGTGTTGTGTTAGTTTATATTCCTGATTTAGGCTATTCATTCTCATATTATAACATTTGTCAAGCACTCAAGGCCAAAGCCATAAGTCCAAGTCCAAAATCACACTTTGTATTTATGGATGAGTGCATTTTAGGAATGTGACGGGCACTTATATAACATTAACTTTAAATGAAAAGTGGTTTTTGTTTTTTGTTTTTGCCTTGGAATCAAAACAACAAATGGTTTGGATATTTCTAATCTAATTTCTAATTAGACAGCTCATCAAATGTAGTGTATTATTCTTGATAGCCACGACATATGAAGGAAGGTAATGTCATATTTGCAGGTATTTCTTTAATTCCTCTACATTGTTTTCGGTTTTAGTTCAAAAGCCTATTTTAGTCGTTTGAGACTAGACTTTTTGGACGTTTTATAGGTGAAAAACAAGACTTGAGCCAACCCTTGAACTTTAACTGAAAGCATGGGGAAGTTTGTCTCAGATTGATTTGATGGTCTATCCATGTAGTTGTGTAACAGCCACATGACTAAAGGTCTGGAATAACTTGCTTCTCCCTGCCATAGTCCTACGAAACAAACCAGGATGTATAGGACCATCAAAACCAAACAAGGAAATAATTACCATCCAATCAAAATGAAAAACAAAATTATCTGCAAAACTCTGCAATTATCTCAGCAATTATCAGTGTTGCCTGTCAGACAGAAGAAACGTTTCAAGTGTCGCTGTGGTACGTAGCAACAGAAAAGGCCCATGGTGGGCTAGTTCCCAAGGCTGTTATCTTAAAGGATAACTTCGCGATTTTCAACCTTATCTCTATCTATCCGCATTAGGGTTATAGTGTGAAAAACGCCTGCAGTTGTTGCCGATGCTCTCTGTGTCTCTGGGGCGCAGCTCAGCGCAGATGCAGAATCTTACCCCAACTCCGTCATTTGACAGAGTTGGGGTAAGATTCACGTCATCCGGTGGACAAAAATAGCGGGGAGATCTGGGTGCAGGCAACATGGAGGAAAGGTAAACATTGTTCATTTGCATATACTACCCACATTGAAACGATACGAAGCCGGTTGAAAATCGTCGAAGTTCCCCTTAAATGCCGACGTTCACGAGCCTTAATTAAAGCACAGGCCACTCGGAGGACAGCCTCCTGTTTGGCTGTATCATTACCCATATGTGGGAAACTGGGGGTGTTCGTCACATTCAAGGTATTGGTGTGTATCTGTCGTGTTTCGTAGCGTTTGAGACAAACATGTAATGTAGACACAACCATGCCGACCGATGACATAATCGATAAAGACGTTGGAAATGGACGGATAACAACAAAACTCAAAAACAAAACGAACGAAATAGAATAATGGACGACAGCGCAACATGCATTCCGCAACAACAACAACAAACCCACCGGAAAAAAAACACATGAGAAAAAAATACGTCTCCGTTTGTTCTCAGAAATGCACTATTTTTTTCGTCAGACAAACAGTGATATGAAGACTTATAAACTTAAATGCTTCAAATGAGAACACATCAAGAAAACGTCATTCAAATGAAACCATCATGAATGGACAATGGACACCATCCTATGATCAAAAACGAAATCAAAATGTTGCGTGCGTGTGCCCCCACCACACACACATGCCCACATTCCATGAACATGACCGGGAAAGTTTCCCCACCGGGCGTATGAGTGTGAGTGCTCTCTTAAGGAGACAGGTTCTACATTTAAGGATGCGTGTTTTAGCAGATTGTTTTGTTGTTGTTGTTGTTGTTGTTGTTTTTAAGTCTGTGTTCCTAGAGCTCATTTGACGTACTCAGCTGACTTCCAGAAGTGGCCTGGGTGGGACAGGCGTCGGTTCCGCTTTGGCAACTTTTCCAGTAAGTCCACCAGCTTGGAGAAGCTGGGTCGCTCCTCCTGCTGGTACGCCCAGCAGAGGAGCAAGATGTCCTGGGAGGAAGACACACAGACACACGGAGCTGTCAGAAACATTTAGCTTGTAAAAACCTTCGGTCATCGTGGTTCAACCGTCGGGGGCCCCGTTTAAAGTAGCAGGTTAGGATATGTTTAGGCTTAAACCAGTCCCTGGACTGTCGGTTTCAGAGCGGCTGATTTGAAGTGACATACTTTGAACATGCACCAATTCGCATTACAAAACAATGTCAATCTTGGTTTAATCTTTGGTGGTTTTATGCTGCGAGGCGTCACGCAGCGTGTCAAAAATACTATAGACGCCACGACAAAACCCAAAAAGCATTCGCCGCTGCCGTACTGCTAGACCCCGCGGCTAGGCTACGGTACCGCTAGACCCCGCGGCTAGGCTATGGCACCGCTAGACCCCGCGGCTAGGCTACGGTACCGCTAGACCCTGTGGCTAGGCTATGGCACCACTAGACCCCGCGGCTCGGCTATGGAACCGCTAGACCCCGCAGCTAGGCTACGGTACAGCTAGACCCCGTGGCTAGGCTATGGCACCGCTAGACCCCGCGGCTCGGCTACAGTCCCGCTAGATCCCGCGGCTAGGCTACAGTACCGCTAGACCCCTCGGCTCAGAATCATAATCAGAATCTGGTTTTATTGGCCAAACATGCTTATACACATGTAAGGAATTTGACTCCGGTTCACAGTAACTCACACTGTACTTACATTCAACAATCAACAACAGCAATGACAAACAACAACAACAACAGTAGGTTTTTCAAAAGTAGGTTTTACCTACAATAGCCTACAGTAAACAGTGGTGCTATCATTGTACAGCAGTAAAGTGAATAAGTGGATAAAGTGCATATGCTAATGTAAGTAAATATAATAATAATATATTTATATATATATAAATATACTAAATATAAGAAATGTATGAATCAATCATTGCACAATGAACATGGCTGTGGGTGTGTATGACTATATATGACTGACAGGCATTGCACTGAGGACATGCAAGGACAGGTCACATGGCTGGGCTAATTGTTCATTAGAGTGATGGCGTGTGGTAAGAGGAGGAAGGAGGGAAAACTATATGCCTTGGAATACAATAGTAGGTATTGGATATGACCGTATGAAGTTGATGTTGCCATTATTTCGACACTGCAGCCGTGGGCGGGGTTATCTCGCAGCTAAACTGCTGCTAAACCTGTACCAGGTTCGCTCCAGTTTCGCCATGGTAACTGAACTGAGAGATGTCTAAGCTTGGTATCTGAAACCGAAAATTTGGGCTTTTCCTGAATTCTGACTCAACATATCGAGCAAATCGACTTGAAGCAGGACCCAGGAATGGAGATCACAGGCCTCACCAAAGAAGAAGAAGAACAACAACAACAATCATAAAAATAATGGTGATCATAATAATAACAATAATCATAATAATGATAATAACTAATAATCGTTGATCTTCTTACCTTCATCTTTTGATTAAGATGATTATTGTGATGATGATGATGATGATGATGACGACTATTATGCCTAGTTCATACTTATTATACTAATAACAAATAAATAATACATAACTAAATGTTTCCCTATTGTGCTCCAACTTGCTGACACGTTGAGACCTAATGTTTGCCGGTCTATAGTTTAATGTGATTGACAGAACAGGAACAGGATTTAATAACGACGTTCAATTTGACATCCCAGGCCTCTTACAAACACACGACATTCGCACACATCGTACAGGTGAAACTAAAGTCGTTAGGAACTGTGAAGAGAAAAGCAGAAGAAGCAAGAAGAGTCCTTACTGAGATCTCCTTGCCCATGCCAATCTGGGTGAGGTTGGGCTTCTGGCCGCTGCCCACCTGCCACATAATCACCTCCGCAGGCTGAGTCTTGTAAGGCCACTCGCGTGCATGCAGCTCATACCAAACAGTGCTGTGGGGAGGAGGAGGGCAGCAGGTCAGGGAGAGCAGTAATACCACGGCCTTGGAAAGACAAACGTGTGTCACTGAGATGGCTCCTCTCACACACACACACACACACACGCGCACACACGCACGCACACACACACACACACACACAAGCCCACACTAGGACTTTATGTGAGGTAGAAACCCAACAAAGTCTAAAATGACACGGCCCTGGGTCGGCGACTTCGTGATCGCGTCGCAGAACGTTTGGGTCGATTCATCGATGGAGACGGAGATCACACATTTCCAAAGAAAATAATGAATTATTAAAACAATGAATTAGTATTCTGTGTGTTCAACACGTGCAACAATAATTCAATTAGAAAACAGCAGGTTTATTTCAGATAAAATATACAGTATCGTCCCATTAATCAAAGCTCATGAAGCTCTTTAGCTCTCTTTAAAATGAACTAAATTGTTAATTATTCCTAAAAAATCTATAAAAAGAAACAACAAGGAGGATACAAAGCGACCACGGTGACACCTAACCTTTGCTTTGTTAAAACGGGTCATTCTTCCCCTGTTGTTTCTTTACGTCAAGGTTGAGTGCGATAAAAATAGCTCCTTTTGTCAGGGACGGAAAAATACAGGAGGACTGTTGATGAATATGTAAAACAGCCCTGGGTGTCACCTCTGGCTAGCACACGGGCTAGCGGAGCAGCTGGACATTGTGCGCCAGTGCTGCGCTCAGCCCTTCAGAACGATGCGGTGACGAAGACCTCCATATGGGGGGACCATCTGAACACACAATTGTGTTAGGAGGCAACAGAGCAGGATCCAGGCCAGCAAATGATTCGTTAATGGCAGCGAAAGGAAGAACACTGGCCCTGGGCGTTTTCATGAACTCAGGACAGGGCTGAAAATGGGATTCGAGCAGAGACTGTAAAATAATGTGGACGACGTGTGTAGCGTCCGTGACGTCACCCGTCGGTTTACGCACGACAGCTCTGAGGGTGTAGCCATTTTGTGAGATTTTTTGCCACCAGCAACAGAAACAATCCATATTTGGCATTGAGGGCGGGACTTGAATAACCAGTCTATGGCCAAAACTCATTAATATTCAATCCTTAATAACTTTTTAATTAAATATAATTCTCAACCAGGACCTCGCAGAATACATAATATGAAGAACTAGCCACTGAGATCCTAACCGAACAAAGAATAAATGTATTGTGAGGATGAATTCACATTTCTTTCCTGTTGACTTTGAGTCATTCAGGCTCCACCTATCGCAAACCACCAGACCAGGCCATCAGAGGAACTACATGCTAGTCTCTACCATGAACCACCTAAAGGCCGTCAGAGGAACTACATGCTAGTCTCTACCATGAATCACCTAAAGGCCGTCAGAGGAACTACATGCTAGTCTCTCTCGCCTCAGACTCCCAAAACAGACGGTCATGGCTGTCGCTTGGATTGAAGAGGCAAAAACTAAAAACTTTGAGGGACAGCTGTATCATTGAATTGAGAGATAAGTGGTAAGCTCACTGTGGCCTACACTCATAATGATAAATTACAAGAGACAATGTAGTGTGAAAGCAGCAACACGTTAGCAGGTTTCATAGAACGGCAAGAACAATAAAATATGCAGGATGCAATCACTTTGACCGGTGTCATATCATGGTAATGATATGAACGTTAAGTTCTATGGACCCTTATTCATCGGACCTATCTATCTCTAAAATCCATAACGTCTGGCCCCACTATGCCAGTGGGCCTTCTTGCTGTTCTCCTGGACACAATTATGCTTTTAGTGGCTTGCTCTTATGTTACCCCGACCACTGCTCCTTCCTCAGCAGTAACTTGATTACTCCGTGAAGTGTGCAAACATAAAGATCCGAGAGGGAGCCTTCATCTCTTCTGTTTCTCTAGGAGGGTAGGCCTTAAAGCGCTAGCTTGTGGTTAGTAGGAGTTGCCTGTTGATAAGCTACATCTGAAGAGGAGGAGGACTTCTCAGGCGCGGGCGGTCGGGACTTACTTATCAAACGAAGAGCCTCCGGGGGGGGGAGAAGCCGGACAACACTCACCCAAAAGCAAAGACATCAGACTGTTTGGAGAAGGGGAGCTTGTCCTCTTCTGTGTCGGGCGAGAGCTGGCAGATGATTTCTGGGGACAGGTGACACAGCCAACCACTTGGGATCCTCAGCTTGCCCTCCCGTCTGCTGCACGACGGAGAGAATGTCGACCGTTACAACAGAGTGACAAGCCATGACGTAGCCATGACGTAGCCATGGCTTTCAAAGCTTTTCAAAACTTGCTGTTGTTTGTATTCAAAGAACAACAGGTTTCAGGATTCAGCCCATTGAAACTCGGTTTTGGTTTTAAGAGATGCTGAGGTGTGATAACAACCCTTGTTGCCTGGGGTCTATGTTTTGTTTGTTCTAACAAGCATGGCCTGCTACCAAAAAAACAACTACCACTTGACAGGTAAAGGACATTCCATGAATCCCTAAAGACACCCTGGTAAACACATGGAAATGGAGCAAACGCCTTCTTACCAATATCATTCACGCACACGTCTTTCCTGTTTTCACATGCGGTCAGATGAAGCATTACCTGCCAGCCTGCAGAACACCGGATATGGTAAAGAGCCCAAAGTCGGTGATGACTACTTTGCCGTTGTCGTAAAACACATTTTTTGACTTCATATCTTTGTGTAGGATCCCCTTGGCGTGGAGGTAACCCATTCCCTAGAGAGAACAGCCAACAACAACCAAAGACATTGACGTGGGTGGAGCAGAAGGAATGGATAGTGAGATGCACCACTGAAAGACTGCGTTACCTTTACCATCTCCTGGGCTATCTGGCGAGTCTTGTTGACGTCCAGGACCACCTTGGCATCCCGGACCACCGAATAGAGCGTACGGCCTTTACACAGACTGAGAGAGAGAGAGAGAGAGAGAGAGAGAGAGAGTGCGAGAAAGAGACAGAGGGAGCGAGAGACAGCGAGGGAGCGAGAGAGAAAGAGAGAGCAAGACAGAGACAGAGCGAGAGACAGAGAGGGAGCGAGAGGGAGTGAGAGAGAGAGACATAGAGGGAGCGCGAGAGAGAGAGAGAGACAGAGAGGGAGCGAGAGAGACAGAGAGAGAGAGAGAGAAAGAGAGAGCGAGACAGAGACAGAGACAGAAAGGGAGCGAGAGACAGAGAGGGAGCGAGAGGGAGTGAGAGAGAGAGAGAGAAAGAGAGAGAGAGACAGAGAGAGAGAGGCAGAGAGAGAGAGACATAGAGGGAGCGCGCGAGAGAGAGAGAGAGAGAGAGGCAGAGAGAGAGAGAGGTAAAATTCATACTTCCATGTCAATGTGTGTGTGTGTGTGTGTATGTGTGTGTGCACGCGCGTGCCTGTGTGTGCGCGTGTGTGTGTGTGTGTGTGTGACACTATCATTTCCATGATGTTATTGACATCTACACCTCCGCACCCCCCTGCCCCCCCTCCCTGTAGCCCTCCCGAACAACACTGGCTGTGTCTCTCCCATGCAGGTAACCCACAGAAGACCCGGAGCCCACATGCATATTCATCCCAGCTGTCACAATGACAGCGCTATTTTTAGTAGCACGTGCCCCT
>OMNO01042708.1:4517-27495 GCA_900303215.1 Trachyrincus scabrus
CCCCTGCAGGATGGAGTGCACCACCAGGGGTAGCGCTCGCTGGCAGAAGTCTGCTCTGACCTGGGAGAGGAACGCGAGCAGGCGGGACTTTAGCCTAGTGCTTCTACAGCCGTGGCTGGATGACCGAGGTCCCGGAGGACGCTACGATCATCTGATGTGTTGCTACAGAGGGCGACACATAATGACTGAATTAAATGTCCTGGTGGATTTTAATATTCACTAGGGGCAGTCCCTATTAAACAGAAGTACCAGAAGTACTATTATGCACTGTCATGCACAAAACATAATAACACATTTGCAGAAATGTCGGAATATATATTTTAACTAATGTACTAACCTAATTCAGGACAAATAAGGAACTTAATAACGACACAATAATTTGTCTTCAGATTTGCATCACATTTACATTTAGCTGACACTTTTATCCAAAGCAACTTAAAAGTGAGGCTGAGAAGAACACTTTTCTACCTAGGATTCCCCACAAAAATCAAATGAGTATTATTAAATCTACAATGTGGACAAGCGAGCTCAGGGTGATCAATGCAGATGACAGTACAGTGGCATACATTAGGTTAATGTCCTATACTGACCAGACACAGCGGCCGAGACAACAGCAACACTTGGTTGCGGACCCCACCGCTGTCCAGCAGGGCGGCGCACAGGGTCTTCAGCCACCTCTGGTGGGCTCCTGTCTGGGGAACCCACAACTCCTGGCTCTCCAGTCGCTCCTTGGACTCCTCCACACTGACGTCTGTGTTCCCGTTATCCAGCTGAATTATGCATATGGTAAAGCCAGCAAATAAGGACCATCAGTTTGACAATATCCTTTTAATCAACAGTCAAACAAGCCTTTTAAGTCGCTTATCAAATAACTGAGCAGTTTGACACACGCACGCACGCGCACACACACACGCACACGCACACACACACACACACAGAGACACACACGTCAACCTGGCTGTGCTTTGCAGCACGTATGAAAACAAACAACTGATTTGATGACCCATTTTAAACCCATTGTAGTCAATAGTAAAAACGTACACCCAGCATGGCGGTACCTTTTTCTTGGCTGTTCTGAAGGGGTTGAGGTAGGCCAGCATGGGGTCCTGCTTGTCCTTGTGTTGCTCCCAGAAGTCAGCGCCCGACTGAGTCCCCAGGATGTCCTTCACACACTGACCTGCGGCCTTCTTCACCTCAATCCTGGTACACGCACACACACGTGCACACGCACACACACACACACACACACGAGAGCAGGTGAATAGTAATACAAGACATATATTATATATACTAGACGTATATATTTGCTGGGAAATGTCTCACAGATAGAGACAAAACTTTAAAGCAATGAAAACTAAATGCACTGAAAAGCTAGTCTAGGGGAATCTGAAACAGGGTATTGCTGCAACACCTGGTCTACTACTTACACTGCTAGCATGTACTGTATATGCCTCAGTCTAAATTCTGAAGACTTATTATGCAAGTAAATAAACAAATTACTATTTTGTAGCATTTAGAAATTAAATTAGTAGCATTTAATAATTCAACACATTAATCCAAAGCGGTGCGACAACCGCTATAACGATAGCGATAACACACACACACACACACACACACACACACAGACAGACAGACAGACAGACAGACAGACAGACAGACAGACAGACAGACAGACAGACAGAGAGGCAGTACCTGTGGTGCGTGAGGGCGTTGTTCATGCAGTCCAGCAGGATGTAGAGGCCCTGGGCGTGGCTGGAGGGGAACAGGGACACAGCCCTGGTGTAGAGGGGGTCTCTGCCATGAAGCAGGGCGATGGTGGACAGGTCGATGGGACCCAGCTCTCCCAGGCAACTCCCTGCCGCCTCTAGGAGGGTTACATAGGCCATTAGAAGGTCAAGCTGATGACATTTAGTGACATTTCCCTGCCGATACGAGTCGTATTTTATCGGATAAATGCAGGCCGACATTTGGTTAACGTTGCAATGTTAACCACGCTAGTTCTAGTGTTATGTGCCGTGTTATTACATTCTACCATTACATTTCATTTCATCATTATTTATTCAGTCACAAAAAAAAGGTGGGCAGTTTGCTGTTTGTTACCAATATCTACTACAGATGATGTCTGATTGCAGCAGTCCAGAACAATTTGGTGCACAAAGAATATTGAATTCAGGAACCATAAAGCGTACAACTGTATATATACAGATGTGTGAACTCTGGCCAGATGTGGTACCTAGGATGTGAGCTCCTCCAGCGTGGTTGGCCGCTACCTTACACAGCTGGAGCAGGCTGAGAATCAGCTTCACCAGCACACTCTCTGAGGGCTCCTCTGGAACCAGGACACACACACACACACTTATATACTATAGGTATGTAGAGCATTCACAAACTTTTTACTTTTCCTCCAAAATTTGCTGCAGTATGCCTGCATTTTCTCATAAATGCATTGAAAAAAAAATCGATATAAATAAATGTCTCTAAAGTACAATTTTGCCAGAAACAGTCTAGGACAAAACTAAATTAAGATCTATTTCAATGTGACTAGTTGTGTTAAAGACAAGACGCGTTCATGACATTCCTTCATATTATTTCGCTTTAAGTTTCCTTTACAAACTCCTTGGCAACCATAGCAGCCTATAGAGTGGAACAGCAAGACAAGTCAACAAGGACCAATCCTTACCATGGCACTCCTTGAGCAGCTCTCTGATCTCTGCCTTGTTCTGCCTCAGCTGTCTGCTCAGCTCCTTCAGACCCTCCAGTCTGGTCAGAGGCAGCGCGTCACATGGCGTCACAGACAGGAAGTGCACTATCTCCTGTGGGGGGAGGAGAAGGAAAGACAGACACATGGATTATATTAGCTACCCATGGTCTTCAGCTACAACAGGTAACATTGGGGACTGGAGCGATCAATGACATCACGGCTGCTAGTCAGTGGGCGGCAGTGGCTCAGGAGGTAGGGCGGGTTGTCTGGCAACCGGGAGGTTGCTGGTTCGATCCCCGGCTCCTCCTAGCTAAGTGTCCAGGTGTGCTGAGCAAGACACCACCTAACCTTAACTGCTCCTGACGGGCTGGCTGTTGCGGTGACACCGGCGGTACGAATGGGTGAATGTGAGGCGATATTTGTAAAACGCTTTGAGTGGCCACACTGAAATATAATATATCTGATAAATATAACATATACATTTAAGTGCACTTAAAATGAAGAGTTATGGATAACGTACATTTATTAAAAGGAAGTCTGATCAGGGAACATAAATCTTACATAAGGGCGTTCTGTATATTTTGTGTCCATGGCGGTTGGGGCTACCTGTCGTAGAGTGAAGTTCCCGGAGCTGTATTTAAGCTGGTGCTGCACTGAGCGCAGCTCTTTGAATTCGGCAGGGCCATCGGGGAAGGGCTCCAACCTGCAGATGGCGCCACGCAGCTCCTCCTGGTTATTCACCACCAGAAACCTCAAGAGAGAGAGCACCTAGAGGGCCAGAGAGAACAAACACATTCAGAACAGATGTATGTCACCCACAGCTACTTCTTTTAAATAACTTCTTAAAGCCCACTTTTATAAACTGGCTTTTACGTGATGTAGTCTGTTTATTTTTTTCTTACTTGTATTTTATTATTCATTGTCTTCTATTTCTTCTATTTTTCTCGCAACAGCATATTTTTGAATCGAACACTTGCTTAAAGAAGACCAACGTTTGAAATCGTTCTCAAACCGAGCGGAGGGTTCCTCACCTGCTGTGCGATGGCCGGTCGGCTGGTCACCTGGGCTGTGAGAGTACCGACGATGACCTGCAGGTGGCAGTCCAGAGCGTCGGCGCAGAACTGCAGCGTTGCCCGACACACGGCGTCCAGCAGGTCACAGCACAGCAGCAGGCTACGGTTGGACACCTCGTCACACTGGTCCGGACTACAGAAGAAGAAATCATTCAAGGCAAGGCAAATTGTAAAGTACAAGAAAGTTTAAGAAGATATAAGAACGTGCTGTTTTGTCTTTTATTTACTACTATTTATTTAGCCATTTTTGCACATCATCCAACGGTGTGTGTGTGTTTATGCGTGTATGTCTTTATGTATGAGCGCGCGTGTGTGTGTGTGTGTGTGTAGGGATGTGCATACACATAACCAACCTGTTGAAGTGGTGTATGAGCGTGTAGATGACGTCTCGCACGACGAATGCCCAGGCGCCCCCCAGGCCTTCCTCCATCTCCCCCAGCAGCAGGCTGACCAACAGGTGGTACATCAGCAGAATGCGGTGTCGCTCGTACCCGTTGGTCGTCTCCGCCGCCTTCTCGCACAACGCCAGCAGGATCCTCTGGATAGAAATCTACAAGGAAGCAGTGCCACAGTTTGTCGCATGCAGTGAGAAAGAGGAAGGAGAAGAAATGGTGGAGAGTCTTGAATTTTCTTTGATCGCTTAAAACCGGATAGCAGAAGAAACAAAAATGTCAAAATTACAAACAACAAATATTGTAAATGACAAATACATTTTAACTTATATAAAGAAGAAGTGACAAGCGCACAATTACAGCATAACCATCCCTCACTGAGGGCAGATATGGTAATGAGATATGTTAATGAGATACGGTAATGAGATATGGTAATGACTAGGGTGTTCGACTCCCAGCTGGACGGTAGTGGGTGATCACCTACATCCTAAATGTAGGCATTGTTGAGCAAGACGTCTAACCTGCTCCTTAATGACATGTACCTGTATTCACTGTAAGTCACTTTGGATAAAAGCGTCTCGTAAATGACTAAACGGTCTTACCGGGTTCTTGGACAAAATGGCGACCAGCGACTTGTGGTTGGCGCTGTGACACCGGCTGATGTAGTCCAGCGTGGCTTTGATCACACGGGAGCTGAAGTAGGGCGGGTTTGGTGCAGGATCCAGTTCACTAAAAACCAACAGAATCAATGTTGTCAAAACTCTGAGTGTAAACATTGACGTGAGACTGCAATATCTTGGATGTGTGTGCGACAACTTCATTATTCACCCTATGAATCGTTTGAGGTCCCCCGTCTCCTGGCCCCCGGTCCCGGCTCCTTCGTACAGCGTGACCAGCAGCTCCACCACGATGTCCGCCAGGTTGCTCTGGATCAAGCTGTCGATCCTCTGTGGGTTGAGATCCAGACACAGACGAGAGTTCAATGGACTGTGTATACAAAGATATATTAGGCAAATATTATGCATACAAACAGACGACCCTGCGAATGGATTTTTTTTAACACCACAATTCAACTCATTCAGTTTAATATAAAACACATATGATTTACGGAAATCCCTCCCCGTCTTCAAAAGGCATCCGAAGACCCACCTCTTCCGAGAACAGGACTGACTGTGTTGTTTTAGCTCTATTGTTGAATTTAAAATACACTTTGTTGAGTAATAACTCTTGTGTTCTGATTCCTATGACTATTCTGCACCCTGTCCAGCTGTTATTGTTGTTGTTGTTTTAGAAACTAGGTCACGCAGCAAAGTTTCTAGCTACTCCGACTTTAATTGCATGCTTTGACTGTTCTCAGCACTGACATGAAAGTCACTGTGGATAAAAGCGTCTGCAGCTACGTGACTAAATAGAAAGGAATCTGACCTGTTTCCCCAGGCAGTTGGTGTCCTTCAGCAGGTCGTACACCTTTTGGGCCTTCTCTCTCTGCTGGGCCACCTGGGCGTCCTGGCCGGATAGGACAAAGTACGGCAGGATGTTCACCATGATCTTGGGGAAGCAGTCCGCCAGCAGCTCCGTCCAGTCCTTCCCCAGCAGACCTCCGATAGACTTGACCTGCTCAAAGTCCTCCAGGAAGACCAGGTGGGGGATCAGCACCTGGCAGGAGGAGCTGTAGTCCAGAGTGGATGAAACACAAGTCACGGAAGAATGTCACTTGAACTATTAGTTGTGACGATTATTCATGCTGATTGCTGCTGGGAGATTTAAGATTTAAGATCCCCCATCGAAGTTAAGGCCCAAATCTATCAAATTTAGCCCAAATGCTATTTTGTATATGAATACATACAGAACAAATACATGAAATCATGAATTATCAATACACTTTAGTAATATTAATATAGAAATGTTTTTCCCCAGAGATTTGAGCAAATCCCCCCCCCAAAAAAAATCACAAACAAGCAAAAATGTAAAAAAGAAAATAACATGAGAAACAATGCAATGCCCATTTCTCTTAGATTATATAACAAAGTAGTGAACTGCATAAATTAAGCTTCCATTCGACCAAGCCAATCCCAAGCTGCTGTCGAGGGTTAACCCCCTCACCTGTAGAAGTCGTGGAGCGTGTCGTGGCCCAGCAGGGCGAAGGGGAAAGACTCCAGGGTGTAGCGGTCGTCGGACTGGCCCTGTCCCAGCCACTCGGCCACCAGGTAGTACAGGTGAGAGCTCACGAAACCCTTCACAGTCCTGTAGCCCAGCGCTCTGGACACACCGCACAGCACCTGCAGGTCAAACACGTCACACTTAAGTTAAGTAGCCTTCACGTAGACACGAGTAAAAATGAGATGGAAGTAAAAACATAACTTGTAATATAGAATATATATATAGAACAGGTACAAAACAAACATCTAATAAACAGCAAATATAGATAATAAATAAATGATGGAATATGAGTATTATAAAGAACAAACTGACAGCTGACAGCAATCCCCACTAAAATACTTGCTTCCATGAGTGTGAAGTGACATTACAACCACCCTTAAGTCAGGTACAGCGCTAAGACTCGGTAACGCGGTATGCCAACGAGGCGCGGACCTTCTTGATGAGCTGATCCTCGATGTTGTTCTCCTTGTGTGACTGGAAGAGGGCGAACAGGGACTGCTTCTCACACACGGGGCTGCAGCACAGCACCACGGACACGCACTTCAGCAGGGAGGCCTTGCGGTTGAACGCCTCATCGCGCAGCTCCTCCGAGGGGCCGCTCTGCTGCGATCATGTGACCGCGCAGACACAGACACGCGCATGAGATGCATACCGCCAAAATAAACACATTCATTAAAATATGACGATATAGCGGTGGTATAACAATACACCGATACTCATCTTCAGCTCACCGTCGGTGGGAGAGGAGAGGTGATAACTGAATATCTATTCTTACCGAGAACCTCATTCCCTCCTGAGCCTTGAGGTAGACCCTCTCAAAGGCCTCCTGCTGGTGTTGCAGGGGCAGCATCCTCCTCTCTGGCTGGCCGGCTTTCACCTCCACAAACAGCCTTGATACAGCATGGGAAGGTGGAAGATCATCAGAATGTTCGTGTATTGAATGGAGAAAGATGGATCACGTACATCCGCTGGCCTACAGTCTCCAGTAAAATCGACAGCCAAGTCGTGGATGAGATTTGGATTCAGTGTCGTCCGACACGTATCGAATGCGGTTCTCGTGTATTGCAGTAACGCATCCGCGATAACATATGGTCGGTACCTACCTCTCCACGGACATGGCCGCCAACATCCGGACATGGTGGTCGGCGTCGGCCAGGTGAGACGGCAGGAGGACTGATACGGGAAGCTCCTCCTCCCTCACGCTTAGGACCGCCCACTTACAACAAGGGTCAGCCTGATAAGAAGCAGTGCAGATGGTGAAGGTCAAATAAAGAAGAGGAAAATAACATGTACAAACAAAGAGAGGACACACTGGGAAAGGCTCAGCAAACTATCACCATGAAATATCACACTATTAATGACTTACCTCCAGTAACGCAACCAGGCATTTCACCAAAGCAGCTCGCACACCCGCTGTGCACTTCCCTGTTTGGGCCAGGATGCTAAAACACAGCAAAACAGCATAGCAACAAAACAAGTCATGAACACTGAGTGTTAGTCTGACAAGAATTCTAATTTTAAAATAGGGGAGGTACAACTGTTACAACTGTTTAACCCCCCACATCTGCCTTGGAACAGAGGTTGCCATCAATGCCATGATGGATCAAATAGTGTCTGTCACAACGTCTATGCTACAGTGAACCATGGCACTAACCAGAACCCGGACATCACTTTCAGCAAGACTCCCTGAACGTGGCGCATTTCATTGGCCGGGTGCTGAGTCCGTCCCAGGCACTGAATGGCGGGTAACAAGCCCAGCAGCACCGTGGCACAGATCTCCTGGTCCAGGCGGTACAGCGAACACAAGTCCCTGAGAACACAACAACACAGAGACACCGTTGTTCACTGATATCCCTTATACATGCGTGTCAGGAGCGCAAGCTCAACGTTCTATCAGAATCAGAAAGAGAGCCATGGTAAGTTTGCACATACAAGAAACATGTTCTGATATGTTGGCACAGTGAAGAAAAGTGTATACAAAATACAATATGGATATGAATATTCAATAAAGAAACCTAAATATGTCCAATATAAAAATCTAACAGTCAGAAACTAAATGTGTGTGTGTGTGTGTGTGTGTTCTTACGACAGGGGTCTGAGCAGCAGATCAAACCCCTCTGGAGAGGAGTCCTCAGCGGGGAGTTTCCTCAACAGGACCAGATACTGTGGGAACATGAACATTCATGATGAACATGACGGAGGAGGTTCTCTCTTCAATGTGACAAGCCCATCCGACCACTACACCAGTTACGTGGTCTTAATTATATCATTGCATTTACATTCAAATGAGTCCTAATGACATGATGGTGTGAGCACCATCTTCACACCAAATCAGGTCTCAACGTTCATCCCCTAGAACCACTAGAATTCTTGACAAATAACTGGAGACCAATTATCATCATCATCATAATCATCATCATCATAACACTAAATGCTGCCCACCATGTTGAGATGCAGGGCTTTGCTGAAGTCGATGTGCTCTAGCTGTTGCAGCAGCCTGCGTCGGACCTCCTGGGGTTTGAACAGGAGGTTGTGGGCAGGCTGGACGGAGGCACACACACACAGGAACTCGAGGCTCGCCAGGAGAGCCAGGTCCTCGATGGCCAGATGCTCTTCTGCTAAAAGGCTCTTTGCACCTGCAGGGGGGAGAGAGAGTGTCCATGTAGTTATAATGTAGTCAGCAAGTGACATAGCATGCTCTTCATCAGTAATTGCTAAACGGTACGGTCCTTGAACTTTGGTTTTTAGTTACAACTACACTAGTAAGGAAGGACTGCAATATTCACACCATGTGAAACAAACCAAACAGAGAGAGTGTGTCCATGTAGTTCAGGAGAATAATGGTAATAACACGTGGTTAGAATCAAAAATTGGTCAAAATGACCCTATCGTGTCAAGTTACGTTATTAAACTAAAATCGCCACTTCTACTACAGCTTCTGCAAATGGCAACTTTAAATACATTGATAGTTTGACAGACTACGACCGCAAACCAATTACCATAAAGAGAGGCACAGTGTTAACACCGACTATGTTTTGTTAATCCTACCCGGACCACACGCCACGACCTCTGCACCGTCCCCGGTCGGCCGGTGGGTTCCGTTGGCGCTGGTGTGAGGAGCTTCGCCGTCGCTTAGCAGGTCAAAGTCGTCCACCGGTTGCTGCTGCTGCTGCTGCGTCCTGACCGCGTCCCACTCATCCTCCAGCATGCTGCGGTGGTGGTCTTCCTCTGGTGCGCTGGCTCGCCTGGATACACTGCTCAGCTGAACCAGGGAAAGACCCGGGTTGCTTTACTCTGATATGTTCGACATATTTTAAGCCTATGTGTATTAAGAAGTGCTATGGGGGGATATTTGATTTATTGGATTTCACTTGATGGGCTGGTGGAGACAACATTTTGCACAACATGGCTCAAGGATGAATCAGATCAGTAAATAATCCCTGAGTTGCTTTTATAGCAGATGGATCTGTAACTGTGGTCACTTACCAACAGCTTGCAGATCTCTGCTAGTTCGTTGAGGAGTCTGGCAGGGAGGATGCTTGTGAAAAGTTTGAAGGAAATGGAGGAAATGTCCTGTAGAATAGAGCACAATGGATTTAGGTTTTAGGACAGCGACACTGTAAAGAGTACAAATTGTACTCGGCAGCCTAATAAACAAGAGTTAAAGGGTAACTTCAGGATTTTTCGACATGGACACTATTTTCCATTCATTTTGGATCTAACTGACTAATGCGGACAACTGTTTTTTAAATTGGTCCAGTATTGGTCCGAAATGTCTGCATTGTAACCCTTTGGGGCAATTGCGCCCCAAAATTATGGGAAAATGGGGTCCAGCTTGAAAAATCCTGAAGTTACCCTTTAAGGAGGAAACTCAGCATAATGTCTGAGTGACCCAGTGGCTACAGCCGGCTGGTGTCTGACCTGGGCCCCTGGGCTGGCTGACAGGGTGCAGAGCTTCATCACAGTCCTGAGAGCTGCCATGGTTCCATCCTCTGTCATCTTCACCTTCACACTTGAAACAAAATCACTGACTTCCTGGGCCAAGGCCTGCAAGTAGCGACAAAACACAACTATGTTAACCACATTTTCAATTACTGTACTGGAGAAGCTCTGGAAAGCCACTTAGGTGGCATGTAACAGGGGAGACTGCTACAATTGGGTGGGCCCCAGTGGGAATCAAACCCCTAACCCTGGCAATGTTCATACCATCCTCTACAAGTTGAGGACCACCATACGGTACCTTGGCCTTGGTGAAGAGCGGGGAGTGGAAGGCCTCTTCCTCGCTCAGGGTTCCTGTGGAGACGTACCCAGCGAGGACCCCGGTCAGCAGGGTCAGGCAGCGCACCAGGCACTCTGGAGCCGTGGTCTGGGACTGGGAGAGACCATGGGCAACAGTTAGGGAGTAGACAGCGGAGTGTGCTCTTACCTGACATTGTATTGTAAAAAACAAGGTTATTCACAGACTAGTAGTATGAACAGTTTTTCCAGATGTGTGGCATTGTTTCATTTGCTTTGTCCTCTTTTTCATCTCTGTAGTTCTCTTGCATATTTTAATGTGTACAATAACAATGGGACTTACCTACTAAAACATGGTAGAGACATAAATGTCGGTTGGCCACTATTGAATTTTATTCATATACAATTTCATATCATTTTAAAAAAATATATAATTATAATTTGTATTCATTTCAAACCCGGTGTTCACATACATCGGCTAATTGTTTTTCTCCGTCAAAATGTTTCACTTTCAATTTTGCCATCAGGAGTTGAATGAACAAACAAACAACTACAGCTACAGCTGCTACTCACGTTGGGAGAGTAGCAGTTGACCAGGGTGTCGGCCACGACGAGCAGCGACTGCTGCAGCTTCTCTCGGAGGCTGGGGACCACGGGGAGATGGCTGGGGACCACGGGGAGCTGAACAGTAGAGCTCACCGCTGGTGTCACCCTCTGGTTTTTCACCCTGACCTCCGGGGTCGGTGCCTCAAAGCTGAACTGCCGGTACAGCCTCTCCATCTCCACCAGCGTGGGGTCTTTGGGTTCGGGTGAGGCCTGCTCTTGGGTCAGGATACTTTCAGGGAGGAAGAGAAGGTAAGTTATTGGCGTTGACCATATTGTTATGAAATTGAAAGTCTGAACGCCAAGTCAATGGAGTTCAGACTTTCGGAAAACAGGCCTAAAGTTCCCAGTTCAGATTTGCGATGAGACGAAAGGGTTTTAGAAAGTTCCAATTGTCTCACCCGTCTAATCCTTCTGAGCCCAACAGACAGGTGAGGCCTGTCCTCGTGTCTTTCAGGGTCAGGGAAACCAGGATGTTTCCAATCAGGTTGTGAGAGAAATCCCTGTAAACAAGGTTATTTTAAGACATTTTAAATAATATGCTTCACATAGTGCAAGTTTGGATTAATGGAAGTGTATTTTGAGCGTTGTGTCGTTATAGAGATTGAAGACAGAATATTGAATCATATTTCCTGACACTCCAACCATGACATCCCTGTAGTCCAGACTGTGAAGCTAAAACCCGCTCCCACCTGCAGATGACGGGGTGTGGCCTGGCGCTATCCTCCGTCTCATCGCTCTGGTCCGACATCAGCAGCCAGGCTATGAGAGCCTCCTTGAGACTGGGGGACCCGCAACCATCCACGGGTCCCAGATGGTCCCAGCCTGAGCCTCGGACCAGACCCTTGGGGATGGCACACTTCAACAGAGCCTGGGCTAGACAGACAGCTGCACTCCTGGACAGTAGTGGGAGCAGCAAGCGGACAACAGCAAGAAATCAGGACACGATTACGTGATTATCATTTCTGACTGGCCATCGAAATAGCAAGTAACACAACATGCTAGGGGTTTCACAGAATAGTCGACTATCAAAACCACTAGTCATCTGTGGTTTTAGCATGGTGCAGTAATAAAGCAGTGGCACTGCATCTACAGCCAACGAATTTAGAGAAAGAAAGACTCCCGCTATTCAGTCACGTTGTTACTGCAGTCAAGTATCAGATCGCGGCTCATTTGTAAACAGCCTCTCAGAGCCAATCGCGGATTCTGCTATTTCACCTACCCCCACCTACATTAGGTAACCCTTTACTGGTTGGGTGAAAATAATATGATCTCCCGTGATTACTCGACTACTTTTTGGGAGTAGTTGACGACTACTAAAATGCAGCCGTCATGAACGCCCTATGACATGCTATCAATTATTAGCAATCAGTAATTGCTAAACTGTATGATCCTGTTCGTATAGCTCGACTTGGGCTTTTGGTTTCTCTTTAACTACATTAGTAAGGACTGCAAAATGTACACCATGTGAAACAAAACAAAACAAAGACTCACTGAGACGGCTTGCATGCCATGCCAGAGAACAGCTTCCAGGACTCCCGATCCATAGACATCAGCCCCGCCCGGATGACGGACGTCAGCAGGCCTAAGCTGAGGGCCTCCGTTTGGGGTGAGCTGACCGCTCGCAGGGCCAGGGTCCACACGCGGCCCCACAGCCTGTCGAGCTCCGCCCGCGACTCCGGGGCCCGCTCCGGCTGAGCGGCCTGGCAACGGGCCACCTCCCTGAGGCAGCTGAGCACGTAGGTACCCCTCTCTCCCCTGCGCCGCTCGCCGAGCAGCTGGCACAGCGCCGAGAGCAGGGGGACCAGCTGGCCGCCCGGCACCATGGCCGGGTACTTGGAGAGGAGCACCGCGGTGATCTGGAGCCTGGTGCAGGGGAGAAGAAAGAAGGTTGTGCGACGCGAATGTGATGCAGGGGCGGTGTATGCGTATGGGGGGCGGTGTACGTGTAGCGGCTAGGCTACTGGACTCCCAGCTGAAAGGTACTGGGTTCGATCCCCGATGTCCACAGACCACTTGCCGGGCGCCCGCAAGCAAGATTCCCAACCCCTCGGTGAGATGCATCTAAAATCACGGCAAGTCACCGGATTGCGGTTGTGGATGCAAATATAATACGAGGCAGAATTGTATTCGCTCTTTCGAAACGTTATTTTTTTTTGTAGTACTTGGCCATGAGGAGTCGAGGGCTCACCATGGTACGATGTCGAAGTCGCTGTGCTGGGGTTGAAGGTGGTCTCGGAGGACCTCCCAGCCCAGCTCAATGCGCCGGCGCTTGCTGGGCGTTCCCTCGGTGGCACCGCCCCTCTGGGTGGCTCGGTGGGCAACCTGGGTCACCTCCAGCACCTGCACACCCATGTCACCGCTGAACAGCTGGAGAAACAATAAGGAGTGGGATGAGGGCATTGTCTTTGTTTTTGACTGCTATATAAGCAAGGAGCACTGTCCCACAGAGACAACTTCATCGTATTAATTCCTCGTAGAACATTTTTATATTAAAGAATAGCTGCACACACAAGTAATTAAAAATGGTCTAATTACGGACTAATTTAGCTATGGGAAAAACAGTGTTGTATAATTAAAATAGCACAACTCGTTCACCTGGTGACAAATGTCAGCGGTGAGCTCGATGAGGTTGTCTTTGACAGCTATGTGTCGGGTGCCACCGATGTACTTCCCTCTGCTGCCTATAAGGCTGATTTCTGAGACCAGGGCGTTGTACAGGTTGTACAGCAGACTGTGCCACCTCGCCCAGTCCTCGGCATGAGCCCCTACAACATAGGATTTTACCACAACAATACTTTTATTCAAACAATGTGAATATATTCCAAGCTAGTAGACTTGCTTCATGATACAAACGACCAGTGTTCTTTCCTTCTGAAAGAAACACGCAAAATATTTGTATATATTTTATATATTTTATTTATATATATATTTGCAAAATAAAAGTCCCCACTCCAGAAGTTCATAATGTATGACATGCATAATGTAATCAGATATGCCCGTAATATACCCGTCTCCTGTGTCTTGGCTCCATTGGGATGATGCACACGGAGCTGCAGGTTGAAGAAATCCACCAGCTCCTCCTTGAGGGTGGAGCTGGGCCTCATGTCCGCCCACACACAGAGCACGGAGGGCAGAAGCTCCTCCCCCAAGCGACACACCCTCATCCGGCAGTTCATGGCGGCCGACCTCAGGAAGATGTTGAGGGCGGAGACCAGGTGCTCCACCACCGCCAGATGTTTCTCCTGCCTGAGGACGGGGAGATCAATCAGTTCCATAGGGGAGGGTATGTAAGGCTGTTCTCTTGTTTGGATTTGTCATGCTCAGTCAACATATGTTCAAATCTCTGTCAATCCAATAGTCCAGTGATGCCACAACGTTAAGGCAACTCATTTAAAGATGCCACGACTCGAATGGACTCATTGAGAGTCAAATTATATATGCATGGTGACTAATATTAAATTTGCCTAAATCTACCTTCACACCAGGTATTCTAACCTGGTGGGCTCTGTTATGAACCCCGTTTTCTAGCCAATTTGGTTTTGGCTTATACAAATGCGGAAGGAGGTGCTTGAAATGCTTAACTTTGATGTGCACCTTTCATGTTAAAAGTGTTAAAGGTGTTAAATCTCAACACAATGAATCAACAATGAACTTAGTTGGTCAATCGACGACAAGGCAAGAAAAAATATATGGTTTTAGTCCATTGTATTTGTATAGCCCTTACAGTTATAGTCCGAAAGTGCTTCATAGGCCACATTATACGATGCCTCCTAACCCTAAGCCCTCTGAAGGGCAAGGAAAGACTTTCTCAATTATTAAGGAAGAAACCTTGAGAAGGAATGCAGAAAGAGGGATCCCTCCTTCCAGGCATGGTTAGGCTTTAGTTTATGGTTTAGTTACATTTAGAGTACTATTCTCCGCAGTGATGTTACCTGACATTGAGCAGTGCTCTGGAGAAGAAACTGAAGAGCGTGCTGTGGAGGCCGTCTGTCTGCATGCAGCAGCCCTGCACCACCGTGTTGATGACCCTGCTCACCAGAACACGGTTGATGGACTTGGAGGAGGTGTTGAACAGGCCACAGTACAAGTCCAGCAGAACTAGGGACACATATGTAGATGTACACAGACATACAGCTAAGACAAATACAAAAGCTTGATTTTATAAATTAACATATTACACCTGACTTTTTCAACATAAAGGAAACATTTGCTTACAAACAGAAATGTAAAAAGATATTCTGATTACATTTTATTATTTACTCTAATTATTACTCAATCACATTATTTTGGTTAAAACAAAAGCTATGGAAAGCTACAGAAAAGTCACTGTTTGTGTCTACTTTACTTGCAAATGCACTATCATTAACGAGATGAATTGGGGGTGAATAAAGTCCACTCACTTTGCCATTGCTGGGTTGTGATGTCACAACAGTACTTGCGGACAGAGAGCAGGTCTTTGACCAGCAGGCTGGTGTAATCCTCGCCATAGGCCGAGCAGCTGTGGGAGCTCTGCAGCACCTCCACTACATGCTTCAGCAGCTCACTGCACTTCAGTCGTGGCCCGCCTGGACGCAAACAGGTAGAACAAGAGACATGAGAAATGTGAAGGAAGAGACCCAACATCAAATCTATGCTTAGACTTATTTCATACCCAAGTAAATCTGATTTGTTAGATCATGGCTCGGTCATGTGCAGTTATAAAAAATGCAGTAAAAAAAAAAAGAATGCGTTTTAAATATAACAATAATAAAAGGGGTCTCTCGTTTCCTCTTACGTTTGTTGGCACAGCGAATAAAGTATTTGACCAAGCTATACATCTCAGCCATCTTCTTCTGCCGTGTTGCCAGTGTGGTGGCTGAAACGGTGGATTTACTTGACTGGAGGTGCTCCGTTTCCTTCTGGACATAGCGCTGCAGGAACCTTGAAGCACATAGAAAAGGGAGTGCCTCATTAACCAACAGTGGTTATAGCTGCAGTTTTACAGTTCATAAATCTAGATTACATCTAAATATTTGTATTAACTTTTATTATTTACATTGTGCATTCATTTGTCCTGCATTATACTGGTAATCTTGACATTCATTGTTTTTATAAATACAATAGCACAGTTACAACATATGCAGTGATTTGTGATATCAGTGATATTACCTGAAAACTTCATCCCAGGTGAGTTGAGTGGAGCCTCTGGCAGCTTTAGCCCCTGAGGTGCGATCCAACTCTTGCACTGTCTCTGGAGCTTTGAGGAGCCTTCTGAAGCGCTCTGCATCTCTCTGGATGGGCAAACACAGCATAGATGAAACATAGGGAAAGAGTAGATAGCGTGACAAAGATTACTGAGGAATTATGTTGTGTATTTATAATATAGACAAAAATTTAAAAAAGGTATATTAAAGCAATACATTATTCACATTCAATATATTATATATAAAACAATATAATATATTACAAACCATGCTGGCAATGTTGTGCAATAATGTAATTGTATTGCTAATGTAATGACCTTTCTCTCTGTAGCTTTTTCATTCACCAGCCCCTTGCAGCAGACCAGGAGATCATGCAGAGCAAGACTCATTGCACCACGTTTCCTGTCAACATCGTATTAAAAGTGAAAGTGAAAAGGTGTCAGTGGATGTAAGCAGGGGGATGATTAAATTAGTATTCTTTCCAATGGCTAGTCGAAATACTGTATATTAGCTAGCTAAATTTATAATACTGCAGTGGCGTTGTAACACTAATAAGAAAGTGTAGGCTACCATTTGTTCACTAGCTTTAGGCCTGTAACAATTACCGCAGTGTGAAAACTTGTTTGTCACGCAAATCGTTTAGTGTGTCTTAAGTTTGTTTACCTACCTATGATGGATACGATTATGTTCGTCTTCGATAATAGTTACCTATGCTATTGTAACAGACTTGGGTATCGTTTGCATCACTATCGTGTCATTGACATAATCACTGCAACTGTATTTCATCCTGAGGTTAAAGCACAGCAGCAGGCATGGGCTGTACGTGGCTGGCCATGGCAACACGCAGGAAACTCCCGCCCCAGCGCCGTCAAAAGCGGATACATCACTTCCGGGACAGTGGCATGTCCGGAAGTGTTTAGCGGCGCCGTCAACACACACGCATACACACGTGTCGTTGTATTGGATGTCATTATACAACGGTAAAATGTTGTCTGTATTTAGTTTTCTGTTGATTAGTCCCATAGCAGAAAAAAAAGAAAAACACATTCACGGAGAACTGGCTTAGAATATGTAGGTTCAGAACTACGATACCCAGAATGCTGTTCGTCAAGTACAATTCATATTCCGGGTTGTGAGACCCTGCTTTCCCCGCCTTTTGAATACTCCTGTGCTTTGGACATAGGGCGTAGCGTACACAATAATCGGACATATTACTGCCGTTTCGCGTTCAAACAGTCTCTAAGTCATTACAACGGAACATGTAACTTCAACATTTGCATTCGCCAAGTCTTTGGTTTGACCATGCTGCTTCCATCGGATGTAGCGAGGATTGTTTTGGGTAAGCCTGATCCAAGCAAAGCTCTGTTTCACCCACTTTCAGAAAGGCCTCTCGACTCAGCTTGTTTACGTTGCCTAAATGTGTGTTTTGTGTGCAACCACAGCCGTTTTAGACACGTATTTGCCAGCTCGGTGTATTCTGTGTGCTTAGTCGTGGACCATTGAAACATTCACTGTTGACTATGTACTCCTAGGCTACCTACAAGAGGAAGGATTGTCTTCTACGAGTCAAATATTCATTAACGAAAGCCCCAATTTGAAAGAGTATGCCGAGCACAGCACAGAGGATGGAGTTATTCCTGCTTGTGTATTTGTGAGTATGCAATTGGCTTGTTTTGAAGCAGCATGAGACAGATTGTATACGACTTGCAACGCTATACATTACATCTGTCAACTGTTGTTTTGATGATGGCTGACTCTCTCCATACGATATAAATGTCATTGCAGTCTCTGTGTGGTAAGAACCTGACAACCATCTTGAATGAGTATGCGGCTGCAAAAGCAAAAGGTAAAGGTGTATGCTCTTTATGACGTTTATGATGATAGGCTTATATAATGGCATTCACCTTGCATATACTTTGACAAACTGTCTTTTTTTTAATTTATTTTTTACAAAATCTGTAAGTATCTCTGTTATTATCTGTATTGTGTGATGAGGTTGCCATTAATTCAATTGACACAATTATGTAGTTGATTAAAATATTGAGTTCTTCTATGTTTCCAAACATGCTCTGATCACCATTAAAGCATCCTAACTGGTCAAATTATCCCAACAGAAACCAGCCACGAAGTGCCTGTCATGATGACCTCTCTGTGGAAAAAGTTGGATTTTACACTCAACCAAATCAAGTAAGTGTATTTAATATTTGTCAATGACATTTAAGTTCAATCATCTCTTTTATATATTTTTATATATATATATATAATAATTTGTTTTCTTAACTCAGGTCATTGCAAAACTCTCCTGCTATTTCAGCATCTCAAAGAAGTAAGTTGTTGTTTTTTCCCTCACGGCTACCTTCTGTGGGTTTTTGTTTTTTGGTTGAGATTGGGAAAAACTGATAAGGGTAAGGGTGCCACAGTGCTACATCAAACCGTCTTGTTGGTTGCAGTCGTTTGATAAGCCTCTGTTGTCCACAGTGCGCTCGCGGACCGGTTTGGCAAACATGACGAGACAGCGGTCTCTGACCATGTCCCCAGCCAGCAACGTGCTCTGCTCAACCCCAATCAGAGGCTCTATCAACAGTAGCATGAACAGCACTCAGAGTCAGAGCATGCCTAGCCATGCCGTCCCCCTGGGCTCCTTCAGCGGCACCCACCTGCAGATCCAGGATGGCTGCCGAATACTCAGTGTGGCCAGTAAGTGTTTGAGCCTTCTGTTGTTGAGTTGACTTTTGTCTTTAATTGTATGCCAAGAAGTGTATATATTTTGTAAGGAAAAAGTTTGCGTAGCTTAGTATTTCTCTGCCATTTTTAACGCCACTGTTAAGAAACGTAGGTTTTAAGAACACTCCAGCCTTTAGTTTAGTTTGCTCCCTTTGCCGTAACAAATGTATCTCTGGGGGGGGGGAAACATTTCCACTGTTTAATGCTTACAATGTTATCTGCATTACAGGAGACTCACCGATGCAAATGCCAGTCCCAGACCTTAGACTAGCCCCAAACCCAATGTCTCCAGGACGCCGAAAATGGTAAGATTAGTTGTATTAATATGAATAGTTTGTATTATAGTCACTCTACCTATTACTACCTAGTACTGATGGAATTGACAATGTGCAATCAGTGTGCCAATGTATCTAACCTATCCCCTAATGGGTTCACCTGATCTCAGGGACTTCCCCAAGAGGAGAGGTGGTGGTGTTTGTGGTGGTGGTGGGTCAGGTCCCACTGGGAGATCCACCATGACTGTCAGTAGTTTGGCTGCCGAACAGCAGCCTGAAGAAGTCGTGAACGAGAACTTCCCGGTGAGTGGCTCTCCTGTCTGATAAGTTGTGTTTGAATGGAGAACAAAAATAATTAAGTTTAGGGTAGGGCAGTGGAACTCTGAGTTTATATTGTCGTATGTTATATTGTTCTCTGAGACAACCCGTAACAAGCAAAGTTATATTACGACTGCATGTTCATATATTTGGAACAATTGACAACATACTTCTGTCTCTTCAGCAACTCGTGATACAAAACGCCCGGGAGAAAATATTATCTGATAAGTTATTACAAGAGAAGCTGGCTGAAAACATAAACAAAATCCTTGCAAGGTAAATGTACACATACTGCATACATACATTTCTGATTTGACTTTATTTTCACAGCATAGGTTTTTTATTCTCTCCCTTTGTTTTTGGCTTTAAACTACCTAACTCAACTTAAAAGATGACTGTGTTGTTACCACCAGTGACCCCACCCCTCAGATGTCAAAGGCATCATGTAGCACAGTGGAACCAGACCAATCCATAGATGAAATCCTTGGATTACAGGTGCTGATCATCAATGCTACACTCCCATCTATGAGTTACAACCGACATAGAGTTGATCCTAAATGTAACCTCCTCGTTAACATCACAGCTCGATATGGGTATAGAATCTCAAGTATGTTGTACACCTCTCTGTACAGGGAGAAATTCATATGAGCGACGATGCCATCCACGACATATTGGAGCAAACCGAGTCGGACCCGGCGTTTCAGGCTCTTTTTGATCTCTTTGATTACAGTAAGCACTAATTTCTGCCTTTTAGGTTGTCTCAAATCTAAAAGCTTATTAGTAACATTTTGTATTTTTTTCAAACAAAAATATCTGTTTGCAGATAAAGGTAAAGTTTCAGATACTGACACTGAAGACATGAGCACTAGCCTTGAGGAAAACAATACCAGCACGCCATCTGATACCAGCCCTCTGCAGACTGAAGTCAACCCAGGTATTAAATAATATGATATAATATATATAATGAGCTGTCAAACCGTGTCCAGGTCATGCAGTTAAGGTCCACATTCAGCCATGTCAAAAACATTGATGAAAATTCTTAATTCACATTTGTTTCACGACATTATGAAACGGTTTGAATGCAAAAGTACATTGATGAATGTATGTTGACTTTTTCATCCACATTATTCCATAGGCAATGCACAGGGAGGTGTTTCAAGTGTTCCCGATGCAACCGCCGTATTGGTAGAAAAGACTGCACAGGAACCGAGGATCAGGAGAACCAGGAAGTCCATCGTTCCCTGCTCTACAAAAAAAACGGTTATTGTCCATAGAGGCAGAACGTCGAGACTTGAGAAAACCACTGCCAGGCTGCTGCAAACAGAAGTCTCCCCAAACTCAAAGAGGGCAGAAAAGAAAGCTCCCCTCCCCGTCACTGAGGTGCCTGGACCGATGGATGTTGATGAACCTTTTATTGTCCCTGCTCCTCCTTCAGACAACATATCTTCTCAGGATGCGTCGGAGCCAGCCAGAAAGGACAGTAGTGCCCCGACCCCCTCCCTGCCTAATGCACCACCCGTAACAAACGCAACAAGCAGCAGTATTGGATCTGTTGCAATGGAAACCACGTCTTCCTCTGATGCGAATCTAATCCAGAAGGATAAAGCTCTAAGTGCTTCAGAAAAGACAAACTCCCAGGATGTGAGGAAAGCACAGGCACCTTCCATTTCCGCTATAGTTCCTTTTCATCAGGTCAGTATCGCTCCACCATCAGCACAGGGGACAAGGAAAAGTATTTTGCCAAGTATTATCCGACCTCTCCCCATAGCCTCTGCCTCTCCTGCCTCGACCCCATCAACACCCATTTCCGCCCCTGCAGTCCCAGCTCTGCCTAGCCCGCACACCAATAACTCCATCGACCCACACAAGCGTGAGGCCGATCCCAATAACATAGTTTCCCTCAAAATAATCATCAGCGATGAGCAGACGGAGACGCCTCCCTCAACCAGCAAGGCCTTAAGTCAGGCGATTTCCAGCATCTCTGGTGACAAAATACCCACCATTTTCCTCTCCTCCCCCGCCAATTCGCCTGCTAAGTTCCCGGGCGGCCCGCCAGGCATGCCGCAGACCAACCAGGATGAGATCGCGCAGGCCGTCAGCAACCTCCAGTGCTCCGAGGTCTTGCAGCCCACCGTCACCGGGGCAACCCCGCTCAGTGGGCTGGCCCAGGTGGCGGCACCGCCACAGGCTCAGCCCAGCTACATTATTCAGCTGCCTGTGGATGCTGCAAACCCGGCCATGCCAGGGGCTAGCTACTTCATTGTGACTGACCCTGTGGCCACGCAGGATCCCAAGACCAGACCGCTGTTGCTCCCCGCTGGAGTCTCCCAGGGACAGCCATTGCCTGCCAACCAGTATGCTGTGGCAACGCCGCCCTGCGCTCAGGGCTACCCCAGTGGTGAGAGTGTGACTGTTTGTCAGAACGACGAGTCTATTAACAACCATGAGTTGAAAGTTACATTTAAACTGGTGTGCTTGTTATATATATATATATACTAGGGCATGTGCCTGTCGGGGTGCGGCCAGTCGGTGCATGTGTGGTATAACGTCAACTTCCACTCCGACACAGCACCCCCGGTCCGAACAACTCCACGCGGATTTCTCGAGAACCGCGCATCCAAACAACTTCACACTTCACACTGCACTTCCTGTGAGCAATACGCCCGCCGAGTGTGAAGTCGAGCGGATGAACGGTTGTCCAGAAAATCGAAGGACAGACAGACAGAGACTCCTCTAATTATAGTTAGATATACACAATACATCATTGACGTTTGGTTCCTGCTTCTAACAAGGCTTGTGAGCCAGTAGTATAACGACGTTGGTATCACGCGGTATCTCTGTGTCGTCAGTGATCAAGTCTTAGTGGCCAGTTAGTGTGGGGAAAAAACTGAAAAGTTTGATGGTAAGCGCCCTGCTTCACTCCCAAGTGCTCAGTGCCAAAAGTAGGAGTAAGACCAGGGTGAACATTGCTTCAGCTTTTGCTCTAACACGAAAGATGCATCACTTGACATGACTGAGTCTGTCTGAGTCTCACTCCACTAGACCATGAAATGTGCAGGTTGTGCAACAAACTGGCAACCACTGCAATGAAATGGGAGGGGGAGAGCGACATCTAGTGGCTGAATGTCATCAACAGGAATTCACATCATATTGTACCTTGTCAGCTGTGCTGTCGGGATCCAGGGAGAAGTATCCCAACCTCTCAAACTGGAATTTGTCTAAAACCTTCGCTCCTGTGACTGAGCGGTCAACCAAGGCACTGTCGATCACATCCATGGAATTCTGAACGACAGGAAGATAATGTTAATAT
>OMNO01042711.1:0-10163 GCA_900303215.1 Trachyrincus scabrus
CCGTGTACACCATGGCGACGACTGAAGTAACTTTGGCCGTGAGGGGAGAGACTTCTCCAGGTATGTCGTGTGCTAATATCATTTCACCCTGGTTTGAATTATGGATCACCCATGAATATGTACGCATATAGACTGGGCTGGTAACTGTTGCGTAATGGGTGGCTCCCTTGCATATCCGTTTATACCACATGGATATTTAGTTTACCCAAATGTGTCTAAAACATCTCCACACATTAATCCTACGTGTCACTGTGACCTTTATACCACATGAATATCTTGTTTACCCAAATGTAACTTCAACATCTGTACACATTAACCTACGTGTCACTGTGACCTCCATACCCCTTTATACCACATGGATATCTGGTTAACCAAATGTAACTAAAACATCTCTACACATTAAACCTACGTGCCACTGTGACCGTGGCTCCTTTTGTAATGAGGCTGTTATTACTTCCACTTTCAATATGATCCGCACTTCCAGTTCATACTGCAACCTCACATGACCTATATTCATGTTTCTTAGGTGAGGTTATTGCAGTGGTTGGTAGTTGTGAAGCCCTGGGAAGTTGGTGCCATTTAAGAGCGATACCTTTACAGCCCGCTGTTGGCGACAATGGGTGAGTTTCTTGCGTTCTTGATTCATAACAATTTTGATAGTAAACCTCATATCACTTTGGTCTGACCTCTTGATGTGAAATAAATCATGAATGCATATATCTTTCCAGCACTGTGTGGAGTCAGACCATCACTGTGCCTAGAGGACTCGAATCCAAGTATCGGTATTTCAAAGGCTTCTTCTTCGAGTCAAAAGTGAGCTTACTGTAATAATGGATTTAATTTATATAGCGCATTTCTTGAATCCAATGCGATTGGAAACAACAAGTGGTGAAAAATAAACACATAAGTGGCATTTGCTGGGCTCCTCCAACACCTGGACGCAGGTAGTTGATGATCAACCATTGGACAATGGTTTAAGCAGGCAGAGCAGGTGGTAACTGCTGACATGTTAGCGTTCCTCCCGTGTGTGTGTGTGTGTGTGTGTGGTAATGGCTGGTTTAACCTCTTGGCCTTGATTATTCTCATGCACCACAGGTGTGCAGCCTCACCTGCTGCTTAAACCATCCACCAACCACACACACACTCCACAAGTTGTTTCAGACCAAGTAATTGTGATTGGACAAGAGGCATTCCATGAGTTCTGCTATAGAGTATATAACAGCACTGGGACTTTAACTATACATGTATCCGCTTTACAGGTGTTCTAATAACCGTTAATTACATTAACGGTGGTTGCCTAAATGTCCAATAATCACAGGTCCTGTATATCTTCAGGGTTCCCGTGGATCCTTAAAAAGTCTTAAAAGGCATTGAATGTCTTAAATCAATCTTTCAAAACTCTTAAAAATGCTAAGACATGGGAAGTAGGATTTTATTAATCGTTTTTTCTGACATTGCAATTTAAAATCTCAAAATAATTGGTAACATCTATTTTTTAAATAATTTACCAAATGTCTCTCGCAGTAACATGCAGGTCAGGATAGACCCATAACATTTGAAGTAGATCATTTAACCTTTTCACTGGACCAAAAAAGTCATGTTTTATGTTACAATAACCATATGGGCAAAATTGTCCCTAACCCGAAGTCATTTATGTTGTTTTTGTTGTAAAGTTGGTCTTACATTTCAAAGTCTTGAGCCTTAAGCTGTAGGAACCCTGATCTTGGTTTGGTTGATCTAGCCTTTACACACATATTAGCAAAGTGTATTTAAGTGAAGTTAGGAAATAGTTGTAGTGTAGTTCAAAAGTGTTGTTTCAGTAAAGTTTAGAACTGCTGAAGCTCATTAGCAGCCGAGTGGACAATAGTTATTTTTCCTGCTTAGTACAGTTGTTGTACTGTTGCATAATAGTGTTTCTGATGTCAGTGTCGAAATATGGGCGGATGGCTTTTTTGTTTGTTTTGTTATGGCATTTGAACCTGGTGTTTTTACAGACGTTGGGAGGTGGCTGGTAGGAACTGTGGGTGTGTCTGTGGTGTGTGTGTGATGTTTATCCTCATTGGAACTGGCTGGTCCAGCTGCCAATTTTGCCTGTGTGTACATTGTTAGCGTCGTTCGCCCCAGAGGGAAGTGAAAACAAGAAAAAAAGAGGCAAGGACCAATTAGGCAAGTTAGGCTACCTGCTTACTTAGCAGTGTCACCGAGAAGTTGTATGAACGCCCTGGATTTGTTTGCACGACCGCTGTATTGGTGTTGCAGGGTGCAGGGTGCTCCTGCCAGGTGATCGTCACTAAGTGGGAGACCCATCCGCAGCCCCGCACCATGACCCCCACAGGTATCGAAACCCCCACATTTTACGAGCCCTATAGGGGGCAGGAGACATCCTTCCTCCCTACCAGGTCACATCTGTGAGAAGAGACCAAGAAGTGACAGCTTAACCATAACTTTTGGCATTTCCAGGGGCAAATCGATGTTTTACCCCGACTCTCCCTCGTCTGACAGTGTTTTCCTCCTCGTCTTCTGTTCTGGGCCTCACTTTATCACCCCTTCACCTGTGAGCCCACCGAGGTCCTGAAATAGTACTCGTAAAGCAGGAGGTCAGAGAGGTGTTTTCCCCGTTTTTCAAGGCTGGATCCTGTAGAGAGCGTCACAGAGGAAATACCGGTGCAAACTGGCCATTGTTAGCTTATGTCGGGAAAAAAAACTCTTGCCAATATGAAAACAACCCTGACAACATGTACTGTTGTCATAGCCTGCTTGTTGTTCCCCCAGCGATGGCCTCCGTCACACCGCACACAACCAAAGCATTCTCGTGTTTGTGTTTAGTTTTAGCCGTATTACGCTTGCTTGTCAATCTCCTCGTATAACCTCCCAGCAATATCCTTTCCCAACAAATGTAAGACCTTTGCAAAAACATGTTAGTTTTGTATGCGTTATGCAAAGAGTGCTGTTTGCTTGATTTTTGAATAGTGTTTGTTTTGTTTACCAAAGGTAAAGTCACCTGATCCACTTGCTTATCAAGTTGTTTTACATTAACATATTTAAATTTTTTAATTGCCCATGTTTTTTGAAGACTGAAATTCGGCCAAATGCTCTGAAGGAACCCCGATCATCGATCTCAGCAGTTCTTTATGATCGCTTCTCTCTGCCCCTTCTAATATCCTCTTCTTGTTTTATTACAGAGTCTCACATTAATAACGACGATGGCCAATTTGGTACTTACGGTGAGACATAAAGCCAAACCAAACATATCATTATTTTATATTATTAATTGTTTATCCTTGTTTTATTGTACTTGCTTGTATAGACCCTTTTCCCAGAGGCGTCATCGTAGGACAAACACAGGTGTCACTCATAGCACTAATTAAGGGTCTGCTACTTTCATGTACCTTTTTATAGAGCAAACTAGTGAAGATAAGTCTACTACCCGTGCCCTGGTACCTGGTACATTAGCGTTATGACACCTGTGTTGCTGTCCTGCGATGACGCCTCTGTGACAAGGGTCCTTTACTCGTACCGACCCTATACTCTGTGTTCCCGGGGCTGCCACAGGTGGGGTGGACTGTGTGGACTCTGGGTGGCTGACGTGCCAGACGGAGGTGCGTCTGCGTCTCCACCACTCCAAGAGCGCTCCCGTGTCCATCACCAAGAGGAAATTCAAGAGGTCCCGCTTTAGGTAGGCGGGGCCCCCGGGGCCCGACCCGAGGAAAGCCCTGAGTTGAAAGTTGACAAGAAACGGATCTCTGGGGAAGGGGTGGCGGGGGGATAAATGTAATTAAATATTATGTTGTATTTAAAGTGTCATATAAAATGTCATTCTCAACAAACAAAAAACAGACTTCCCTTTTATCAACCTCCTAGGAGAAAAACTAACTTGTCAATCATACATGTTTTTTTTTTTTACTCCCACTGAGATATTCAACGGGCTAATAAATCATTTCTCCTCCCCAGGATCAAGCTGAATTTGGAGGGCTACGAGGAGGAAGGCGAAGAGGAGGACGAGGGGGAGACACCTAGTCCTACGTCCCTGCACACGATGACGAACACCCTGGAGATCAGCATGATCAGCAGCGACGGCTACAAGTCCCGCCACTCGCAGCCCGACTGCGGCTACGCGCTGGAGCCCTCGCGGTGGACCGAGTACAGCATCCAGACCATGGACCCCGACAACCTGGAGCTCACCTTCGAATTCTTCGAGGTGATGCTTCCGAAAGTTACTCTGCACTCCAGTTGTCTTTTCCAGAGGCTTTTCTGAAACTTGGGTTTTTTCCAATTTCTAAAAGTGACAGCCTCACCCATCCCCAGATTCTAATCAGTCTGACTCAGGCAGGGTGAGGCTGTTTAAACCAGCCACCAACCGCACACACACACTCCACAATGTGGTAGCTAGCAAGATGCCTAACCCGTACCTGCTCCTTAATGACATGCATCTGAATGAAGTAGCTTCGGATAACGCCGTCTGCCAAATGACTAAATAGTAAATAGTACTTTTCACGTACACACTGTGGTCCTTTGGGGTTTCAGGGGTCAAAATGTGACTTTTATTGAATTCCCAAATGACCCGAATGTCAGGTACACATTGCTCGAATCTCTTAAAGTAATACAGATCTCATGCACTTGATTTCAATGGGGTTTTTTCAGTACAAATCTCTGTCATTTTCAGGAGGACCTGGGTGAGCATGTTGTGCAGGGAGACACGCACCCCGGGCACGTGGGCACCGCCTGCCTCCTCTCCTCCTCCTTCTCGGAGAGCGGAAAGGACAACGGGGTCGCCACGGTGCCCATCATGGGCCGCAACTCCAGGCAGACCATCGGGAAGGTCAGAGGTCAGGACTCCCATCTTCTTCTTCTTCCAACTTTATTCACAACATTACCTTTGTCTTAATAATGAAATACGCGGGCAAGCGCAAGATGTGAAACGTTATCATGCAACGTCCGATCAAGCCATGTTGAAGAGGACGTGCGTGAGAACACACATCTTTTGGTTTAAAATTGCATGTTTAAATGCATGATGGAATTGTAAAAATGCAAATGAGTGTTGTATTGCAGTGACTTGCAAGCTGAGCTGCAATTCCAAATAGTAAAAGCTGCATTTTACAAACCAGTGCATTGGATTCACTCTTAGGGCAATTGTACTTGCGCACGTTTTTTTAATACTACCCTAATCTACATTCCACTGTAGGGAGAGTAGTGTATTTATTTTTAGAGTGGTGTATTTATGTATTGTTTTTGCCCTCAAGATAATTACAGCGAGCAGTGTGCACTATTAATTAAAATAGCCAACGTTTCTCGACATGCTTGTTCTCCCGGTCACGTAGCGAAGCAGTATAAAGCCTAGGCGTGGTCTCTCTTTGCCTTTCAGTCGACTACTTGGTGATTCGGCCCATCCGCGGCCTGCACTGCGACATGAACGCGTCCTTCACCCGATACTGGAAGAAGAGGAGTGCTCTGGACGTGGGCCACAGAGGAGCAGGGAGCACACAGGCTGCCAAGTGAGATGCTGTTACACGCACACACACACACACTCACGCACACCTCCTTGACTGGAACGCACAACACTTCAAGACATGTCATAGCACAACATTTCTTACCTTTCTGCGACTACTAAGTAGTTGATTGTTCAAGTTCAAGTTCAAGTTGTTTAATGTCACTTCACAGTTTTACACGAATATAAAGCAGTGAGTGAAAATCTTATGTACAAGCTCCTGACAACAGACAGCAGTTATAAGAAAATAAACAATAACAATAAAATAGAAGTACTAAGAAATAAGGTGCAATATATATATATCAATTGTGTGCGGGTGTGCACATAACTATCACGTTAGTGTGTTGTTGTTTCATGCATGTTTTATATGTATATTTATTGTGGTTTTGTTTTAGCAGTTTGTTTTATTTGACTGCTATTTTAGCTGTACAATGATAATCCATAACACACTCTATAATCATAAACGTTACTATTGCATAAAGGTGCTTTGAGCACACAAACAAAACAGCAACACGGGGCCAGTGGGCCATACCTGTTGTGTGTGTGTGTGTGTGTGTGTGTGTGTGTGTGTATATATGTATATATATTTATCATTCTTTCCAATATGTGTTGAACAGGCATCACAAAGTGCAGGAGAACACCATCGCCTCGTTCAAAAGCGCAGCCAATCACGTGAGTTTCCACGTAGCCGGGAACTGGCACCTTGACTCTGGTGGTAGCTATACGCTACGTGTAGGTGTAGATAAGCTTGATGTTTATTGCGCTGATACGCACGCATACCTGCGTGTAATCTAGTGAGATTAAGATGTATTGCAGAACGTCAAAACGTTAAAAAGCATAAAAAGAAATATTACCGAAATCGCAATATGGCCAAGTGCAATATCCAAATCGCAGGAGCTGCAATTTTGTGATAGGGGTAAAATGTGTCAATGTACATTTATAACATGATTATAAATGAAGTACTGTAGCTTTCCTCTAGATGTAAGAAAACATGTTTGTTTGGTACACACCCCAACAAATGTCACATCATGATTTTAATTGGTTTTTTTCAGTGAAAATGAAAATTGTGATGCAAAAATGATCATTCCCACTAATAGTGAATCATATCATCGCAATATCTGTCAAGATTATCGCAATAAGATTTTTTTTAAACATATTGTTCAGCCCTACTACATGCTATGTATTACTCCATGATTATTCAATGTATACATCCTCTCCATGCCTTTTTAGTGTGCATACAAATGTGTCTCACAGCTCTGTTAAGAGTGGTCCACAATACGCTTGCTTTATGTATTCAATGTTGACAGTGTGCCTACCTTCTACACTTGACATGGTTGTCATATCTTTATTGCGTTGTTCTATGTTTGTTTGTATATATTACGTATGTATGCATAGGGTGCGGCCTATGTGGAGTTTGACGTGCACCTCTCCAAGGACTCTGTGCCCATCGTGTACCACGACCTGACCTGCTGTATCTCAACCAAGAAGGTACAGGAGAACACTCTCAGATGACACTTTTTAGACTAGAAGGCTACCAAAATAGATTTTTTTTAAATAATTAGCTTTACAAAATCAGTTGGCATGTGTTAATGGTTGATTATCTGTTATGACATATACATATCCTATTACGTATACATATCCTATTAATAATATTCATATTTTAAGATTAATGTAATATAATTTCATATTTTCAAAAAAGTCTTGTTTGTCCACCCTCCACAATAGCACCTGCAGGCTTTTGTTTCAGGTGTTTGCGCATGGCGGTAGTGCTGCTGTGAAATGCCAGACATTTTTCACAGCAAACAAACTGCCGTTTCCTTGTCTGGGCCTCTTGCCATACTTTTGAAGCTTTCGGTCTGGGGAAAAATACAAAATACTTGCAGCGATTTAAAAATATTGACAGAATGCGTCGACAAATAGCGGCAGCCCTCATTGGGAGCCACATTTACCCATAACATGTTTTTAGTAAATGCTGATGCCGCGGATGTTTAAGAAAATAGCATCATAAGTCATTTTTCTGTCAGGACCAGTGTTCACTCACTGTTCCCTTGTCTCTTTCGGACGGCAGAAAAACGACAAGACGTCGCTGGAGTTGATCGAGGTGCCGGTGAAAGACCTGACGTTTGACCAGCTGCAACTCCTCAAGGTACATACTGGCCGAGTTTTAGATATCTTAGATATTTGAGCCTCACAACTCCTGACCTACATTCAGAACTCTTCACATTCCTGCCAGGAGGCCCACTAGCCCATAACACCCCACACTAGCGTGACCAATTGACCTACAGTATGTTAGTGTGCAGGCATGTGCATTCTGCACATGCTGTACTTCTGCACATGCTGTACTTTCATTGCCAGCTGGCTGCTGGCAATGAAAGGCTTGCATCTTGCATCAAATGTAGTCATTTTATCAGTTATCAGTTATAGGAAGAAACGACAAAGCAGAGAGCTGGTTTAGCACTATGTCTTGATGTTATACAATGTTATATATTAATAATAATAATAATATACGATTTGTTTGGGTTTGTGTCACAGCTGGCCCATGCCACAGCCATGAAATCGAATGATCACAAAGGTAAACCGCTTGTCTGTATATATATATATAGTATTATTTGTATTTTATTTTACTGTAAATAAAGACTGTTTTCTGTCCTCTACCTGTGTCAGAATTGGTTTGAAACATGGACACGCTTGTATGTGTCTGTGTGTGAGAACTGACTCAGAGCCTTCTGTTTAGATCTGCTGGACAATGAAGAGGAAATTGATGAGCATCAGCCGTTCCCCTCACTCTCGCAGGTATGGCTTCGAATTACACAAAACATTGCGACGTTTTCCCACTTGGCTGTACACGTACCACCGTTTTAAAACTCATTGCTTTCACACCGACCGCATGCTGATTACATGCTAATTGAGCAACCACACTTTGTGTTTCACTGTGTGTGTTACTAGATATTCCAGGCAGTTCCTGAGAACGTTGGCTTCAACATTGAGCTGAAGTGGATCTGCCAGACGAAGGTAATTGTTTAGCTCTGATCTCGTCGTGGTCTACAAATGGGTAAAGGTTTAAATAAGAAATGGGATGGATGGATATTAATATACATTTTTATAATGCAATTAGGCTGAATATAGGCTGTTTTCATCTTGTCCCTCGATTGTCTGGGCTTTAATATACCACCCTGTGTTGGCAGGATGGGTCATGGGACGGTAACCTGTCGTCCTATTTCAACATGAACACGTTCCTGGATATCATCCTGACCTGCGTACTGCAGATGGCCGGCCAGCGGCGCATTGTCTTCTCCTGCTTCGACCCGGACGTGTGCTCCATGTATGCACTTACACATGCACACAGTTCATATAGATATAGTATAGTTACTTGGTATGGTCACTTGTTCGTTTTACAACTAGCGGTCCCGTTCGTAGTAAGTTTGGGAACCCCTGTTGTAAATCACAATCACTTTCTTCATAGGGCAATTGATAACCATGCTAAGGGACGGTAGGGCTTAGCTTGTGTTCATGTCCTACTGTAATGGAACTGAGACATCTTTGACTGCAGACTAAAGAATGCAGTGTGCAGTCTGCAGTGTCAATGCTGATATCAGCTCGATGCTAACGTATTTTGTTCTCTCTCTCTCCTCTCTACTCCATCTCTCTCTCTCTCTCTCTCTCTCTCTCTACTCCATCTCTCTCTCTCCTCTCTACTCCATCTCTCTCTCTCTACTCTCCATCTCTCTCTCTCTCCCCCCGCCAACAGGGTCCGCCAGAAGCAGAACAAGTACCCCATCCTCTTCCTCACGCAGGGCGTCTCGGACATCTACCCCGCCCTGATGGACATCCGGTGTCAGAGCACACAGGTCGCCATGAGCTTCGCCCAGAGCGAGAACATCCTGGTGAGGAGTGCACACACACAAATATATGTGTGTGTGCGTTGATCAATCGAAACTTTTTTCAGCTTTCCTCAGCTTTCAACTACACTTAACTTCTTGTTGAGACGCCAACAGCAGCATTATACACATATTGATCTTGATGTCTTGATATTGATCCCTCCATGTGTGATTATGTTGAAGAGAACTGATGCATATGGATGAATGGGTTATGGCTTGTCCTGCTAGCACGCACTCACAAACTGTATGGCTCAAATTAATCTGTAAATACTATTTTAATACTTTGAAGTGTGATCCGTACTCCCTATTTGATATTTACGTGCGAAACAAATGGACTATTTGTCCACACTAATCTCTAGACGGCGCTTAGTAATGTCATTGTTGTTGTTGTTGTTGTTGTTGTTGTTGTTGTTGTTATTAACATGACTCTCTCTCTCCAGGGAATAAGCGCCCACACGGAGGAGCTCCTGAAGAGCCCCGCCTTCATCCGGGAGGCCCAGACCAGAGGCCTGGTGGTGTTCTGCTGGGGCGAGGACAACAACGACCATGACACCCGCAGGACCCTCAGGGAGCAGGGCATCGACGGCCTGATCTACGACAGGTACGCACTGACGTCACACACACACACACACACACACACACACACACACACACACACACACACACACACACACACACACACACACACACACACACACACACACACACACACACACACACACACACACACACACACACACTGTTAAGCGTCCGCTAATAAATGTCTGTTTTGTGTAGTGGCAGAAGATAATGTATCAGTA
>OMNO01042715.1:0-10609 GCA_900303215.1 Trachyrincus scabrus
CATTGCATTGCATTGCAGTGCAGTGCAGTGCAAGTAGCAGCATAGCGTCGCTAGCTAGCTGGCTAATGTGACTCAGTGACAACCAGAGGCTGAAGATAACAACACTGGGACGCCGTGGTAACAACAACACTTAATAACAACACTTAGTGTTTCCTTCTTGGTATAAGTCGTGGTAACAACAACACTTAATAACAACACTTAGTGTTTCCTTCTTGGTATAAGTCGTGGTAACAACAACACTTAATAACAACACTTAGTGTTTCCTTCTTGGTATAAGTCGTGGTAACAACAACACTTAATAACAACACTTAGTGTTTCCTTATTGGTATAAGTCGTGGTAATAACAACACTTACTGTTTCCTTCTTGGTTTAAGTCCCTTCCCCCGACGAGTTACAATCTCCACGTCGTTGTTTGTTTCAGGGCGGATAGTTAGGATACGTGACACCGGCTCCGAGCTGTGATCACTTCTCTCTCTGGTCTCTGGTTCGAGTCCCCACGTGACGGAGCGCCGGCGGGGCCAAACCGCACCGCGGCCAGAGCGCGAAGTGACAGCAGCTGATGAGGGTTGTGTGTTCATCACTTACCTCATGTCTCACTGGTTCAAGGCTTTTCAACACATTAGGCAGTATTCACTTTAGTCAACAGCCAACAGTCTAATATATGTATGACATTTTTTATAATTATTGATGTTGTTTTTTCCCCCCTCAGAACAATACAAATAGAATAACAAAGCCTGGAATACAATAGAATATACAATATAATAATTATGAGAAATAAGACATTGAATACAATGGAATATAATATAATAGAGCAGTGAGTATAATTATTAGATAGAATAGAACACAATGGAATAGAAAGCAATAGAAAATAACATAAAATATCATTAAGTAAGTAGTCTTAGATAGAATAGAATACAATACAATGGAATAGAACATAATAGCAGACTAGAAACGAATAGATTAGAATAACTACTAATTATTATAACGTTACAATAGCCTATAACATATAGACTACAGCAGAGATGAGAGGTGCATAGTTCCATAATAATTGCAAAGATTAACTCTAATAAAGCACTAGCCCTAATAGGAGTTGCGACATGGATGAATGTAAGTTATATCCATCCATGTCTACCTGAGATGTTTTGTTATATCACATAACCACACGTGTAGTCCCACTCTTTTGCAGGCTGCTGTATATCTCTGATCAGACGACCAGCAATTCACCCTGTAAGCAATAGCGTCCCCTGGTGGCAGCAGAGAGCCATGCTTCAATATATAACTGGTGACCTGATATCTCTTAACAGGTTCTGATAGAACAGGAACTATTTCCACAGGTTAAATAACGTTTTCCAAACACACACCAGCCCCCTCTCAATGTATGGATGACACATTTGAACAGTTTATAAAAACGACCGTTGTGCTGAATATAACATATATAATAGGAATATAAATCGCGACATAAGCCCGGCGACAGAGCAGTCAGAAGCTACGTGCGCTTGCCTCCAGTTTCAGACGTCTCTGATTGGCTAAGGATGTTTTCACCTTCTACGGTTCGTACCATCCAAGACACGGTATGTTCTACAGGGAATGTACAATGTAGAATATCGATTCGATTGTAAAAGGATGCTCTTGATTTTTCTGAAAACAATATGAATTTATTTTTACATTTTAACGTTAAATGTGTGTGTCAAAATGAAGACTCGCTCGACACAAATATAACATATAATATTCCTGTAAAAACATCGTGCACCCCCGTACATTGATGGTCTCGTCCATGGCTCATTCGCTCCCTGCAGCTCAACCTTCTTGCTGGCTAGCTTCGCTGTATACGATATCGGTACATGTGCTAATTGATAGTTCTGTTGATCAGACTTCGCCGATAACTTTTAATAGTTTCTTCCACTGTCAAATCTTAAATATGATGCGTATGAGATCGACACTTGTCCATTTCCGGAGGGGGTATGTACCCTGTTTCATTGCCTCTTCGTTGACTCCAATGTCATTTGCAACACGTTTGTTTTTGTTCCAGCTAATTGATAATGATCTAATATTCAGACAGTTTGTAATATAGCCTACCACTGTGTCATTACTGATATCCCATGTTCAAATGTGACAGAAGACCAATCGACTTTTGAGTGTATTTGCCTGAATGTTATGCAATATTTGAGATAGGCTGCCTTGCAGTAAGCTGTCAGGTTCACACATGAAAGGGTCACCCCAAAGCCAAGCCTGCAGGGAATCCAATGTCTCCCCAGGCTGCTGAGACAGCTGTTCACATAGCTGGCCAAGGAAACAGTAATACACAGAATCTCTTTATTATCTTTGTCTCATCCATGGTCCATGAGACCAAAACACAAGCCCCCCCGGTGTCCATTGAACTCGAACCATATGCGCATGGTAATGTGCATAGAAATGTGAGTTTCTCACTAACATACGAGACTGCACCTCCCACCCCCAACGGTCTGCTATCAAACCTGTAACCTTTAGTTGAGAAAGCTGAGACACATAGTTAATCATACATGGAGGGGAGAAGGGCAGTCGTGAGGCCACCTGTGGGATATAGCTGCAGTGCCATACTCCCTAAAAACACTTGAATACTACTTAAAGCCAACCTGGGTGTATCAATGACAAAGTGGTGTGGTATTGATAATGGTGCGGTGTGTGTGTGAGGACACCTGTTTAAGTGGCAACCAATTCATCAATGGTTAATTAAGAATCAATCGGATAAAGTATTGAATACTATTGTTAACATGCACTTTACCTTGTATTCTTTGTCCAGTATCTTCATTGAAATGTCTATAGTCAGGGGATACCATTGTAATAAGAACGTTTCAGGACAACAGAGATTCAAGTTAGAACCAGTTTGATTCAGCGGTGTCAGGTCCTGTTTATTTATCCATAAGGGTTCAAACTCCTCTATGGGAACCAAGGTTTTCATGGTCTATTTTAATCCCATTCATTACAAAGAAGACATCTGGTGGATTTCTCTAATACCTGAGCCGTGACAACACAGAGAAAGAATGCTGACGGAGTTTAATGAGATAAAACAAGCGTTTGAGTCGCATTAAAATGGATCTGTGATTTTTGTGTCTAAGGTTCCGGACGTTTCCGCGCGTAGCGGTGGAAGTGAAGAATGAGCCGATCCTGGGCTTCAGGGAGGGAAGCGAGGAGAGAAAGGATCTTCTCAAGGTTTGTTTCCTCACGCAAATGAACCTCAAACTCTTGGAAAACGTTTATGTGTTACTTAGGCTCAGGCCTACTTCTGCATGGGATAGTTGCCGTGGGTACGCAGTGAGTATCTACGCCGGTGCCCGCATTTATGGTTCTGCATTGGTGATTCAGAGCATACGAAACCTCCTCAACTAGTCGATCATGAACTAACCATAGAAAACATAGCAGGAAAGCCGGGGCTGCTGGAAAGCTATGGCGGTAGCCTCTGTGGGCTACACCGGGGACTTAGAGACCCAGAGCGTACCTACCGAAGCTATGCAACGCAGAAGGAGAATTAAGCCTTTACTGCTTGGAATCAAGAATCTCCCCCCCCCCTTTGTTGTGTGCTTGTCCTTCTCAGATAACACTCAGATAACAGGTGGGTTATCTGAAATGTTTCCTCACTAAGTGTTTTCACTTTTCCTCCAGGCCCTGAGTGAGCTGAAGGGAAAGACAGAGGAGATTCCTTGTGTGGTCGGAGACGAACACGTGTGGACCAAAGATGTTAGATATCAGTTATCGGTGAGCCCAGCGGAAGCCAGTTTCTCTAATCTCCACAGTAAACTATTGCTACATTTAGTGTCCAAATATTGGCACTTTGGATGGCAGGGATATCAATGTTCAAATATGCTTGTGAACGATTAATGGCTAATTTGCCCATTTGCAAGCAGGCATTGAAAGACAAACATTAACATGAATGTGTTATGTCTTATCAGTTCTCGTTTTGGTTTTGTTAATATGTTGTTACTGATAAAATGTCAGTTAAATATATATTTTTAATTCATAGCCCTTCGACCACTCGCACAAGGTGGCCAAGTTCTGCTACGCTGACAAGGTAATTGGTTTTATTTAATATTTGATTTTCAAACATTATAAAATGCCCTCTATTCATGCTAGGATGTATTTAGCATATATTTAGCCGTACTTTAACCTTTAGCCTTTACTGATTTTGGGTATTTCTATTATCGAAACCCTGATTGAATAAGATTCAATGGTATGTTCTTTTGTGAAGAAGATAAGAATAACAAGGTCATAATGAGAACACACAGGGCATCTCGGGGGATGGGAGAGTGTGTTGGGACCTCAGGAGGTGATAAAGAACTGACACAACATCCTAACATCCTAACACAAACACTAGAGAAAGTTATGGGAAAGACAGAGGACTGAGGAACGTGCAGAAATGTCTAAGCCTAAATACATGCTGTGAAAGTACTACGGTATAGTTGAAATAAAATGGGGTTTAAAGACAAAATAAAGCGTTGGTGATATGATCTATATTGCTTCATGAACTTTGCCTGAATGGTCTTTGATCTTGTTCTTTTACGTTTTGCTTCCTTGTCGTGCCATATTATCCTAAATAGGGACTTTTTGGTTGAACTGTTCAGTGACTTGCAAATAGTCTTAAAAACAAGTATGAAAAAAAATCGTCATTATATTGTGGATCATGATCCTGCCTGAAAAAATCCTGATATGATATTTTTGCCTCATCGCCCGTCCCTAATGCCTTGTTGTAGGTTTGTGCTGGATACAACAGCTCACATACAGCTCCTCCGGGTAATGTCTAGATAAGTTCAGGGTTGCGGTGCATGTGTGAAAAGGGCTTAGCATTCTCATGCAGTCTCATGACTGTGCTGGGTGCTCACAAAACAGCACTAATGCTAACTACTAGCCTTATCATTGGTCTGTGCTGGGTGCTAACAGGAGCTGCTTAACAAAGCCATCCTAGCGTCCGTGGCGGCAAGGAGAGAGTGGGACCTGAAGCCGGTCCAGGACAGAGCCCAGATCCTCTTCAAGGCTGCTGACATCATCAGTGGACCCAAGAGAGCCGAGATCCTGGCCAAGACCATGATCGGTCAGGTAAAGACCGGGTCATCCGGGGTCACCCCGTGGGCACTCTTTGCAATGGCTGCTTCTTTTATCACTCATGATTGTCTTTATCTTTGTCTCTACTATTCTCTCTGTCTCACTCTCTGTCTCTCTCCCTCTGTCTCTCCCCCTGTGTCTCTGTCTCGCTCTGTCTCTCTCCCTCTGTGTCTCTCCCTCTCTTTCTACCTGTATGTATCTTGCTCTCGATCTTTCTCTCTCTTCTTTTCTCTCTGTCTCACTCCCTACCTCCCTCCCTCTGTCTCTCCCTCTGTGTCTCTGTCTCACTCTCTACCTCCCTCCCTCTCTCTCTCTCTCCCCCAGGCTAAGACGGTGAACCTCTCTCTCTCTCCCCCAGGCTAAGACGGTGAACCTCTCTCTCTCTCTCCCCCAGGCTAAGACGGTGGTGCAGGCTGAGATCGACGCGGCTCCCGAGCTCATAGACTTCTTCCGCTTCAACGCCAAGCACGCCGTGGAGCTGGAGGATGAGCAGCCGCTGGACGCAGACGGCAGCACCAACACCATGCTCTACCGTGGCCTGGAGGTCAGAGGTCACACCTTGCTCTCCACAGCGCCAGCCTGAACTTGACCCGCCGTCGGTCAGCTGGTTTTAGAAGTCCGTTAGGGATCGAAACGATTTCAGTTGAAATTGCGTCCAATGAAGTGTGTCTTTCTGTCGTTTGATCTTACGTGTAAGGTTATGTAAGGTTATGTAAGGTTATGTAAGGTTATGTAACGGGTCACTAAGATGGAGATCACTATGCTCTATTTCCTACAATTCATCGCCTTTTAAAACGGACTGCCGTTGTTATATAGGCCTGTATACTATATCATTACATCGGTTATAATGGAAAATACCGCGGACATTTCACCTGTTTTTCATCAGGGTTTTATTGTCAGATGTGCAGTATAACATTGTAACAAGGCAAGGGTCATCTATGAAGAACAATGTTCATCTAAGCTACGAAGGAAGCGTTGTCAGTGCAGCCGTGCTAGGGCTAACCCCACGTGTTTCTCTGCATGTTGCTGCACACGCATTCGATTGAGATCTTTGTTTCATCTTTTCAACAACGCTGTCAGGGTTTCGTTGCTGCCGTGTCCCCTTTCAACTTCACTGCTATTGGTGGAAATCTGGCGGGCACCCCTACTTTAATGGTAAGGTCAAAGGTTAATGGACCCACATCCGTCTTCGCTGTGTGTATAATAAATAATCATATAACATAATTTTGAGTCTGTTGTTTCATTTATCCATATCAATGTGCGGTTTTTGTTTCTCATCGTTAACCCTAACCCTTTGTTTTCCCAGGGTAACGTAGTTCTATGGAAGCCTAGCGACGCTGCCATGTCGGCAAGCTACGTCGTCTACAACGTGCTGCGTGACTGTGGCCTGCCACCCAACGTCATCCAGTTTGTTCCATCCGACGGCCCCGTGTTCGGAGACACCGTCACCTCCTCAGAGCACCTGGCTGGCATCAACTTCACCGGCAGTGTCCCGTAAGACCTTCCAGACGTCTTTACCTCTCAGAGAATGTGCTTCTTGTATTGTTCCCCGTTTGGTGGACGCTTTTATCCAAGGCGTTCCTAGCATGGGTGGCCCTAGTGGGAATCGAACCCCCCAACCCATGGTCGTGTTAATGCCATGCTCTTCCCATTGAGCTACACATGACCACTTGATTGTATTTTGTTGTATTTTCTTGTGTGTGCGTTTGGAGTGCAGACATCACAGTGTCTCCCTGTGTATTGGTAAGTGTTAAAAAGCGGGCACCCCGATGCGACTAGATACACATTTTTTATTCTACTACTGTCCTGTACTGAGATCAGTCAAGTACCATCTTATCTTATCTCTTCCCCTGCAGGACGTTTAAGCATCTTTGGAAACAGGTGGCCCAGAACCTGGACATCTACAAGAACTTCCCTCGGGTCGCCGGAGGTGATTCAAGAGATGTTTAAATACATACTTTATTAGGATTTATTTCAATATTCATTATGTCATATTATGTTTGTCTCTAGACCTATTCTGAACCGACAAAACCACATTACGTAACTACTTTAGTTCCGCACTTGTGCGTTTGATCTCCGTGTTATTCTATCTATTGTTACTACATTGTCATTGACATACAGACAAACCCAGACACGCCAGACCATTGCAGTGTTGTGTTTATGTTGGCATGTTAGCATCATGCTGTGTGTATGTTGGCGTGTATATTAGCGCCGTATGTTCGCATGTTAGCATGCACGCGTCTCTAACTCAACACCCTTAATGCTCCGTCTTCCCAGAGTGTGGCGGTAAGAACTTCCACTTCGTCCATACGTCAGCGGACGTTCGGACTGTGGTGGCCGGGACTATCCGCTCAGCGTTTGAGTATGGGGGCCAGAAGTGCTCGGCCTGCTCCAGGATGTACGTACCTGTCTCCCTCTGGCCCCAGATCAGAGATGGACTGCTGGACATCCACAAGGATATTAAAGTGGGGAATGTAAGCACGAAAGAGGTGTTGTTAAACCATTTGAGTTCAGAATGCAACACGCATGACTTTGGATCAGTTTTTAAGCTTATATCATGGAATATAGAATTATATATATTTTGATCAAACTGTATTATTTTAAGTATTTGTCACATTTATAGCAGCACTAGCAAGCTATTGATCTGAATATCTTTTCACTAGTATCGCTAGCAACCCGGCTCACACGTTTCTGCAATTCATTGTTGATGCTTGTTAAGGTTTGTTTGTTTGTTTTCTTTAGCCCGTGGAAGACTTCAGCACCTTCTTCTCAGCTGTGATTGATGAAAAGGTACACGAGCTAAATGACTAAAGAAGTAACTGACGTTGGCTGAGACTAATTCCTTCAGATAGTTTCTGCCTGCTTTGTGAATGTAAACTAACCGTACAGTAATCCAGTGCTAATAGTACAATTCTTTGGTCCCTGTAGTCCTTTGCTCGCATTAAGAAGTGGCTGGACCACGCCAGATCCTCGCCCGACCTGACCGTCATCGCCGGGGGCAACTGTGACGACAAGAAGGGCTACTTTGTGGAGCCCACTATAATCCAGGTCAAAGATCCGCAGGACCCCATCATGAACGAGGTAGAGATGGATAATAACGGATTATTATTTAGTTAGTCCACAGTTTATTCCGCTAGTGCTTTATTACGGTCGGGGTAGTGCGGTACCATAGAATATGGACGTAGCGTCTGTGACGTCACCCATTGGTTTAACTTTTTCTTTACCGTTTTGAAGGTGTGTATTCTCCTTCTGCGGACGGCCGTGGAGATATTTGCAACCAGCAGCAGAAACGATCCATATTTGGCACATTAAGGGCAGTGATTGAATGGTCGCCTCACAATAACATATGGCCAAAAGTCATTAATATTCAAACCTTAATAACGTTTTAATTAAATAAAACGGGACCTCTCAAAATCCATAATATGGAGAATGGTGACGGGTGTTTCTGCTTCTGACCACTGCAAACCAGGCTGTTAGAGGAACTACATGTTAGTCCCTTTCACCAACATAACAAACAGGTGGTCATGCCTGCTGCTTGTATGTTACACATGGCAATCTGACACTTACCCTGCCCACTGCTTCAGGTTTCCAATACACAAGAACTACACACGTGTTTTCTGGGAAGGTGGATGGGTTCTACTGACCAACACCTCTGTGACTTGTATATTTCTTGGACTACGTTGTGATAGAAATGTCTAATTTGATTGTTTCATTTATTTGACAAAGATGTAGGTTGTATATATTTTTTGTTAAATGTAAGTTAATTTGATTAGTTGTGGCCTGAAGTGTTAGCTGGCGCCGTTTGCTAACATGGCGTTTGTCTTAATACCGCGAGGCTTGTGCACAGATTAGCTAGATATACATCACATGATCCAGCTAGTCTCTGTGTTTTGTTAGCTCAGATCCCTGTGTTACATGCCCTGCTGTGCTGACTGCTGTCACAGCCTGGTCACATTGAAATCTAGACGTTTTCTAGAACCCTGACATTCTTGCTAAAAGACTTTGTAGTTAACTGATGGCAACGTAAACATTGTTTAGACAACTTTGAATTAAAATGACAATTGGGTTCTTCTTTGCAATTCGTAAGAACCGCAAGCTTGGCTGTTGAACCCCAGTACGTTTCATCTTTTCTAGGAAATCTTTGGGCCAGTTCTGTCGGTGTATGTCTATCCTGACGAAGACTATAAGGAGGTTTTGAATCTGGTTGACAACACTTCACCCTACGCCCTGACAGGGGCGGTGTTCGCTCAGGACAAGTAAGTCAGACGTTTTGTGAGAGGCGCATTCACACTAGGTTCATACCACGTTCACACACTTGCTTCACACACCAGGTTCCTTCACACTAGGTCCATACCATGTTCACACACCAGGTTCGTTCAAACCGGGTTTACACAACAGGTTTGTAAACACAATATCTGTTCACATCCGGTTCTCACACACCAGGTGTGTTTGAACCAGGTCCCGGTTCTTAACGATGTAGTTTGGACCTTTGACTGTTGATGTAAGATATAAACAGCCTTGCTAGTGATGGATGGTCTGTAAATGTGTTGGACTGCGTGTTCCTCGTTCCAGGAGAGTGCTCGCAGAAGCAGCCAAAGCCTTGAGAAACGCGGCGGGGAACTACTACGTCAACGATAAGTCCACCGGCTCCGTTGTGGCTCAACAGCCATTCGGGGGCGCCAGAGCTTCAGGTAGGATGTTGCCTTCTCTCCTCTCCTATTGGCTCATGGGGGGGAGAGGGGAGGAGCTCTTGGGTCCAGGAGGGTGCTGTTCGACACACTTTGGAACTGTAATTAAGGCTTTAGAAGTAGACTGAATTTGGCATGGTGGATTAGGGTAGGTTGGAACAGCGGTTGGGGGCATGACGGTTGGCGTAGTGGTTAGGGTGTTTGACTCCCAGTCAGAAGGTACTGGTTTTGAACCCCGATGTCCACACACAGCCTTGCCATGTAAAAAAAATCACTGTAGGTGATGAATAAAAGTGTCTGCTAAATGACTAAATGGTACAATGTGTGACACGCCCTCTCAGTGAGAATATCTGTTGGATTCTTTACAATAAAATAGTCTTATAAAATAATAAAATAGTCTTCTGGGTTGCTGCCCTCTCGACCAGACACAAGCCTAGAACGGCCAAGTTAACCTTACTGGTACAACACTTTTATCACAATTACATTCTCAAAAGGGCAGAGCCACGTTGAATGTCACCACCTCAGCCCAAGCTCTGTAAAGGGAAAGGGAAGAACTATTAAAAAAATGTATATATTGTTATCATGGAAACCTGTCACACTCCTGTCCAAAGCAGTATCCCAGACACTACATACTTTGGCAAGGTCAAAGAAATTGCATGCAGTGCATCTGTCTTTGATCTATTGATTGATTGATTGATTTATTGATTCTCCTCTCTCACCAAGGAACCAATGACAAGCCAGGCGGTCCTCACTACGTGCTCAGATGGACATCGCCGCAGGTCGTCAAGGAGACCTTCGTCCCGCTGAAGGAATGGAAGTACCCCTACATGAGCTGAGATAGTCCAATC
>OMNO01042722.1:0-14106 GCA_900303215.1 Trachyrincus scabrus
TGTGGAGCACTGCTTCCACATGTGTGACAGAGTTGTCATCTACTTCTTCATCGCTGCCTCCTACACCCCCTGGTGAGACTCTAGGACTACAACCATAGGACTACAATATAGGCCTACGACAGAATCCGGATGTAGGGACCTCTGAAGTGGAGTTTTTATTTAGTGGGGTTCATTTGCACTGCGTCACCATGGAAACGCTCTGAGACTAGTTGAGGCCATGTAGCGTTTGCCAGTTAGCCCTATATGAATCTATTTATTATATTTTAGTTAACTATATGGCCTACTGAGATTGTGTTGTTTTTAGCGTAGCATCGAAGGCTAACCCGTTGTTCGTCTCGGCGGTCAGGTTGAACCTCCGGGAGCTAGGGCCTCTAGCCGCTCACATGCGATGGTTCGTCTGGTTCATGGCCGTCGCGGGGAGCGTCTACGTGTTCAACTTCCATGAGAGGTGAGGACCGCCTGACCCAGCCTCCTGTTAGCACTGACCTAGCCTCCTGTTAGCACTGACCCACCTGACCTGTGTGTTCTCAGGTATAAGCTGGTTGAGCTGGCCTTCTATCTCACCATGGGCTTCCTCCCGGCGTCGGTGGTCACCTCCATGGTAAGGCCTCCTCCTCCTCCTGCTCGTTGTTCTAGATCAGTCACCGTCCAGCCAGAACCGCAGCAGGGCAGTGCGGTGTTGATCCACTGAGTTACTGTTGGGTTCGACTCTCCACGCAACGCTAGAACCGCCTCACCTCGCCCTGACCTCGCCCTGTGTGTGTTCCCGTTCCCCAGACCAACACGGAGGGCCTCCAGGAGCTGGCCCTCGGGGGTCTCCTCTACTGCCTCGGCGTGTTCTTCTTCAAGTCAGACGGCGTCATCCCCTTCGCCCACGCCATCTGGCACGTCTTCGTAGCGCTGGCCGCCGCCGTGCACTACTACGCCATCTGGAAGTACCTGTACCGCCCCCCCGTCCTGACCTCTGACCTGCAGTCCTGACCTCTGACCCAGCTTTACAAAACAAAGGTCTCGTCACACAGTCCTGACCAGAAGCTGACCAGGTTACAAAATAAAAGTGTTTACATCTCCACGTCGTTTACCACTTTAAACGCTCCTCTTTCCAAACCGATCTTCTGATGGACCAGGACTACGAAGACCGAGCCCGGAGTGAACCGCCTGTTTTATAACGGACCCGCAACACGCCTCCCCTGGAAAACCTCAGGCAGCCATTTTAACTGGTGATTTGAAACACAAGGTGGAGGGATGTGTAGTTTTTTCTACAGACACTGACTGGACGTAGCACCGGGTGTAGTCCTAGTGACAGGACTGGCTTTTTGAACTTTTGTGAAATATAACCAAAGCGCTGAACGGGCACATTCCCAGCTGACCTCCTGTGACACAGTAAACCATGTTGAACCGGTTCAGACATGTCTAAATCAGTTTGTCCAAACCTGTCTAAACTGGCATGTTTCTATTGTTTTTTTATGGAATCACTTCTGGATGCGCTCGGAGGGCCAGTAAAGCAGATGTTTTGTGTACATTTGTGTAAATATAGCACATCATTCTCTACGTTGGGTTGTTTCAGGGCTGGTAGGCGACGGTTAGACAGGTCTCTGTGGCGGCCTCCATCGATGGAGCAGGTAGACCGATGACACGACCCACAGGAAGTGGCGAGAAATCACCTCCAGCCCTCATTTCTAAAGGATGATTCCTCTGCTCCTCTTGAGATTTGATCACTAGTGTCTCGTGTTTCGTGTGACAGGACAGTCTTACTTTATTTACATTTTAATACCTTTTCCAGAGTGTTTGCTACATGAACTGTGCCACTTGACCAACACGATACTGCTGTGGTATTTTAAAGATGCGTTCAATCGAACAATTATATCACCTTCAACAGGGTGCGATTTGATACACAAACTGCTTGATATTTTCTGCTGAGATCCGGGATGTGTGAGAACGTGTAGTCTGAATGTTTTGGTATTTTTGAATCGTGGCTTGTACCTTCAGTCCTTAACCACTGGCGTCGGTGTGTTTGTATCTCAGTATTCCTGCACCACAGGTCGTCATGGCGATGACCCTGGTGTGGACACTGGTGCTGCAGACCCTAAATGTTCCCCCACCGCACTGACAACTTTCTAATGTGACATTAAAGAATGGAAAATGCTCAAACTAGTTGTCTTTTTTTCTAAAATAAATAGCAGTATGGTGACTACCGTAAGGCGGCCATTTTAGTTTCTCATTTAGCCAACACTTTGATCCCAGGCATCCCAGGATGCCTTGATCTTCCAGCCAGGTAGACTGCAGTCATTGGTATTCAAACCCACATTTCACCTGGGAGCCAAACACACCAAACAATACTTTCCTGTCCACATTTTAGTCATTTATTTCTTCTCAATATTAACCTCTGACCTGACTTAATCAGGGTGTTGGCTTACGGTTTCCCATTAAATGATTAGGCCACGCCCCCGTGTAATTCTGATAACAGCTCCGACGAACCAATAGGGCTTCTCATCCATCACAGATGAGGGTTACCTCTAGTAATATAAGTTTATGAATCTGAAAATTGTAACAACCACAGAGACGCTAATGTATTCAATTATTTAAGCTTGGATGTGTATAAAAATGGTGGACCAGTAGTGAATTTGAGTGTCAGAATACCACAGGCATGAGATGAATGGATATACATAGAACATAACCCTCGTTACAAGAGTAAAGCACGATCAAATAAACTATTTTACACGTTTCCCGTTTATTATTTAGCAAGCAAATCATATTTCCAAACAAATGACTTTCGGCTATTTTATGGATGACAACATAATTGGAATCAAAGTATATGTTTCTTACACCTTAAATGCCTTGTGAGGAAATCTATAACTGAATTGGTCTCTCCCAACCACAGTTCTTTTTATTTTTGTGGTCTCTATTCAAACTGGCATTAGGCTTATTTATGCTACAAAAATATCAGTTTTCCATTTTATTTGAATAATTTAGTTTTCAAAAGGCATATATATTGGATGATATGGGTTAGGCTTAGGGTCATTGCATTACCTTATTTAGCCAAGAAGAAAAAAAGCTGTAGAAGCAGAGTCTGCTATCCATCAATGTGTTGCACATGAGCTGGGTCTTCACTTCAACAAAGCGATGCAACCTGAGGTCAGGACCTCTGAACAAAGTTGCAGGGCCTTCTGTGACAGGGCTCAGCCAATCTTCACCACGGGACCAATTCTTACATTGTGCTCTTCTACTTCATTTCAACTATGAAATCTAAAATGCCCGTGACAACCTCTTTGCTTTTCTCCAGGACCACACATCAGACATGGGTGGGCTCAGCCAGGGCTTCGGAGCACAGATATGGAGATAAGTTCAAACCTACTTTATGTCTTTGGTCTTTTTGGAAATGTATGTGTGTGCCATTCTTTATCTCAGGACATACACTGTGAAAATTAAATGTATGAACAAATATTTCTCAGGTATAAATATTGGGAAAAAATGGAGGCAGGACATTAGATATGGAGGAAGAGTCCTCTACTGTTGCTTGTGAATGCACCCATAGAAATAAATATATGCCTATATTAAAAATGGCTAATATTAAGAATGGCTTCAAAAAAGAAACACATAAAAGTTGAAGTTGAACATTAGAAGGTATTTAATGGCTCCGCAATCACAAATCCGAAATTCCGGAGCACAGTTACACAATTATACATGATAAAAATAATAAAATCCCAGTTTTTTTCCCCCAAGATATAAAAATAAGTCACCGAAAAAACACACATGCGGTACGAAATGGAATAAATTATAATACTAAAAAACACCAAGAATACAAACTGTTTGTCTGAAAGACGTGGAAGTCCAGGCACTGTTGGGCCCCCCCCCCCTTGTGTGACACATGCAGACACGACGAATCATCACTGGTATGACCCCCCGATGACCTTTCCTCCATTACATTGGTGTCTTCAAAACGTCTTGCCTTCAACCGGGGGTTGAGGTATGGTGCTGCTATCACAGTTGATATCCGGTATCTGCTCCACAAACGACTGTGGGGTCCACGGGTTACAAGTCATGTGACCTGCCGCGTGGTCTTTACTGTCAGGTTCTGGAAGGAAGGCGCCACAGAGGCGTTACTGAACAGGTCGATACGTTGCATCACCGTTAATCATGGACGGGTTCCTTAATAGGCTACGAGAGGTGTAGGGGACAGGGTCTTGTATCCCACCAGACAACTTTTACTTTTTCTCAAGATGTAACATAGCTTTCAGCGGAACTGAGGGACAAATAAAAACAAGAACACTCAAAATCATCAGTGGGAACCAAGTGGTGCTCATTTGGTAGATTGAGATGCACGGCAAAATGCTTTCTCCCCTACTTCCATGTCCATGTACACACCAGCACCACTCACCTTCCTTTTTGGCATTGGAGATACTGAAGTGGCTGGTGCCTTGCCTCGCATCCTCACGTCCTCGGTCACAGTTCTCGTACTCTGGGTCCACCTGCTCCTCTTTGATTGACATTCTCTTGGCGTCCTCTGCAAAAGTAATCCAATTTAAAACTGAGGTTATATTTGGCCAAACTTGCACCAGACCAAATTAGTAGAGTTTAAAAAAAGAAAATTCAGCGGTTCAAAGGTTCATCAATGGACCGCACACACACACGATGTGCAACTGAATTAAAACTTGGATTTGGATGGATAATGAGTAAACAAACAGCTGTACCCTTTGCCAGCTGTAGATCAAAGGAATACTGTGTCTCCGTCACTTCGTGGCTTGGTGCTGTGCCCTTGATTTGGTCGCGGAGCTCCTTCAGCTTGATGTAGAAATGCACCTTGTCCTGAGCCCGGGGAAACTGCGCACAGCGCGGACTCGATGACGGCATCAAGTAACATACCTATCCAGAGACACATGTCCACGAGTTAGCACATCTCCCCCTCAGTGAGGTCATTATATATTATATATATATTATTGATCTGTGGGCTGTTGCTCATTAACGCACCGTGCCAGTTTCAGGGATTTTGTATGGCTGTAAGCCAAACTCGAGATTCTTTGCCTTAACTCCAAAAATCTCTTTGCAGAAGATTTCATAAATGCCTGTTAAGAAAAAATAAACAGTACTCAGAAAAATGGCAGATTACAAGGCAGATTCATTTTGGGACTGTTAAATCATCAGGACATTTTAAGAGAATTCTTACATTTCCCGTTAAACGCTGCGATCAGTGGCTTGTATTTCTGAAGCTTCTCAAGTAACTGTCGACCCCCTTCACGAATCTCCTTACTGTAAAAAAAAAAAAAAAAAGTATATATATTTATCAACAACAATTTTATATCAATAAGTTACTATAATGGCTGTTCGACTTTGAAAACACTAAATTCTACCGAGACTACTTCTCCAATATCACTGAGGTATGCATGCTGAAAACAAAATGCTAAAAGTAGTAGAAAGTGCTATTGTGATATTTGGCTGGCTTCTGCTAACAGCAAAGTCTGAACAACAATCTAAGCTTGTTGAGCCGAGCGAAGGCGGTGCCCGTAACATGTCCAGTACAGTTATCAGTTTACTTGGACAGGTCTTTGCTTCCCGGCGTGGTTCTCTCCACCATGTTGGTGAAGCCGATGCCGTACTTCTCCGGTAGACTCTCGTCATGCATGTAGTTGAGCTCCTCCTCGGACAGACCCGACAGGAACAAACACTTCCCTGGGTCCAACATAGGTGCAGAACATCAAAATCCATTAGACTATTCAAACCAGAGCATGTACAAATGTGTCATCGCGGGATCTTAGCCCCACGGGGGGTTTGGAAAATTTGTAAAAAAAAAGGACCATGCCTGCATGCTACAAACTTCCAATTGGCCGTATGCTTTTCCCCACCACTTGATGATTTTCTCAATTCCCATGAATACACTTTCCATTCATTGTCAGAAAACATGGGTTGTTAGCTTTTGCATTTGCACAAACAGTTTACTGCACTCAGTGTGATACCGGTGTGTATATTGACTCTACCAAGTACCAAATCATGTGTGCGATGTAAAGAAACCGCATTAGAAGACGTACAGAAGTGGTTTCCTGGGTTGGGGTAATGCCGTCCTTTGAAGGCCGACAGCAGTCCTGGGTTGATTCCAATCTAAGGAAAACAAGGTGTTACCATAGCAACAGACCTGGAAAGTCGACATTTTCTGTGAACAGGACCTTGACACTGATGTGCATGGGTGCACAAAGTACCAGAGCCACCTGTTCACCAGCACCACCACCAGCACCACCACCCTTCCTGTGCAGCTGAAAGGAAGACCACTCTTTCCAAAATGAAATAAATATATGCGTCGGCGTATATTCAACTCACTATCAATATGTCAAGATTGTAGGTAATAACGTCTGGCAGGGTTTTGGACATGACCTCAGCCACTGACATGCCGTTGAAGCGGTTGAGAGCTCTCTTTGCCTTCTTGGCGGCCTCCTCCTCGCTCATCTCCAGCGGCTGCATCTTGCTCTCTTTCTCGGAGTGCTGCTTCGGAGGCCGTCCCCGCTTCCTCTTGCCCGGCGCCGCGGCTAGAAGAATGAACGGTGGTCAGAGAGGGCGGTGAAGATCGTTTCTTTGTTTCCGTATGAATATTTGATGAACTATGGACGTGCTGTATAACCCTTATTCGCCTAGCGGCCATCTTGGTTAGTTGGCTGGGGTAACCTAGGATCTTTGGGGAAACCATGACAACTCAATGGAAATGCATTCTAAATGCTACCCATGTATGGAGCACGGGGAATTATTCACTAATGCATTAGTGAATAATATCTATGGCAGTGACCGATGGTGTTTATTATTAGGCTCTAAAAGGTAATATGCATAACATGTCGCATTGTTACATTGACCTGGTGACCGAGCCTCTGCTTGCAGGTGCTCACCTGGTAGCGGATCGACAGGTTGTAGCTGTTGGTGAACCCTGCCTGGCTCATCCTGATGCCCTGGGAACTCCTGCTGCGGACTGGGCTGGAAAGCAGGCGGTTGGCTCTCCCTGAAGTTGTGGTGATAGTCGAGCTCTGCTTGGTGGGAGCCCTGGGGATAGTAGCTTTGGTGCGACAGGAACTCCTGGTGAGATGAAGGCAGTTCCCGGAGGACAGAGAGCTCTGTCATGACGGGCTCCTCCCGTGATCCTTCGGCATATTGGCCCATGCTATGATACTGCATCAGGTGCTGGGCCTGTGGGTGCTGCTGGCTAGACTGGTACCTGGGGGGAAAGGTGGTGAGCAGAAGAGTAACACATTCAAATGGGAGAATGGGAAATTATGAATGAGTGAATGTCAATTATGAATCAGAGTATATGCAATGGAAATAGATGAGAAAAGAGTGAAGGATTGGAAGATAGGATTTCACGTGCATGCACAGCTGACTGGAAGTGGGAACAAACGGTGACAAGTTACCTAAGTTACCTACAGATCTACATGCACCCTCAGCATTGTATTCATCACACAACTGTGCAGCTTCTCAAAATACTTACGATGGGCAAAATTATAAAATGCTATTTCCTCAATTGTACGTATATTCCCTGAAACAATTAATCCCCACATTTCACTGACACTAAAAAAAACTTCAAATAGGCTAAATAGTTTTTTTGATCGGGTATGACATTCCCTGAATCAATAACAAATGATTGCCTTGATTGTCCCATTTTTTTAGAAGCTCACAAACAAATGATGCCTTCATGAATGATGTTCGACAGGCACATCTATACATATTATAGGCATGCATCAAATGTAAACTTCACGGACATACAACAGAGTGGACCATGTCCGATCTGCAACAGAATTACACTCGGATTCGGCGAGAGGACAACTCACCACTGTTGGAAATAATCCGTAGGAACAGTCAGTGACGTATACTGTTTTTCTTCCATCTTAATCGTTGATATACTTGGATAAACTAACATTGATTATGCTGACAGAATTGTACGTGGTAACATAGTGTGAGACATTAATGGAATATGTGGGGAAATAGCGTTAGACAAAAGGAAGTGTCTGCGAATGTGTAACCGCAGCAGTACAAAGACGGCTGGTGGAAGGTATTGTTACTAGCTCCTCTCCGCGTTACATGCCTCACAAACTGTCTCGATCGACAGATACCGCTTTCATTGTATAAGCCCGGAGGGAAAAAAATAAATCAACACGAAAATAACGTACCTGTCATACATTTTTTTGTTCTTTTTAATAAAGGGCACCGTTCGAGCCCATTCAAAACAAAGACCATTTAAACGTCCAGCAGCATATCGCTTAATGAGACCTGCGAGTCAAAAGAAATATACTGCCACCCATAGGCGTGGAGTATCACATAGTCAGACAGAATAACATGTATATTGTTTATTCCAAGAGCAAGACAATGTTGTAAAATCTCTCATCAAAGTACTGAATAAGCGAATAACTATTTAATGATATACATAGTCATATAAATGAATATTAGGCCACAGATGTGTAGTACCTGGGGAAGACAGACGGGGGCGACAGAGTGCGTGTGTATTGACACGTAACCACCAATTTATGGGAGAAGAATTGAGCATTAGCTGGTAGACGTGAACACCAGCGGCATGTAGGGTCCGATGACACTTCTCAATGACATGTGTTTATTTTCTGAAGAAAGCAAGGTAACATTTCACATCACCATTGTACCTAGACAGTAGGGGGATGTAGCTGCAGCTGCGATAGCGATCGTACATAGTTCTTGAATAAGCAAGCGAACATGGATTTATTTTGAACGTGTTGACATGTCGCTCTTCTGTGATTCGTACTCATTAATAAATCCTACAGTATACAAACACTCAAGAAGTACACTTTGATCATATGGATAAGCATGCATTTCAGGTTTAAATACAATCACCATAGAACATACATTGTACAGCAAGCGGTGAACTGTGAAGTTGGGTTTCTTTTACATAGTTTTGTGCCATATAGTCTCGCAATGAACAGCAAAACAAGTGTAATGTTGTTTTACTCTGTTTTAATGCCTGTGGCTCTTTACACCCCCGGTTGTATTCACATCTATGTGCAATGCACCACATCATACCATTCTTTCCTTGCTACCAGGTTAAATTAAAGCTCAAATAATGCCAGCCGGTGTGTCTTGGCCTCGCTACCTGAGGATGTTTGGGGCCAGTGTCCTTGCTATGTTCGCAGGAGCACAGACTGTACACCATTACTACCTTCCTGACCTGGTGAGTCTCACTGTGTGACCCAGTCACTCCTATTCAGCTGTTGAATCGATACAGAAACTATTTATTTCTTCAATTTCACTTTTTCAATTTCGGCTATGTCTATATATATATGAAATAAAAAAGAAAATATCCATATGGAAGATTCAATATAACATACGCCTCACTTATTGCTATTTTACGTAGTCATAATAATGAATCGACCCCTCGAAAACAACATTATGTTGTCGTCATAATTGACCCGTGACCCCATTTTTCGGTCCGAAAAATCTTGTGACTCCAACGTCTTATATTTTGTTGTGCATCTGCTTCCCCACACATTGTTTGAACCCAACCAATTTGCACATCAATATAATGGTAAGTTAACATTCTTGGCTAAGTGTGGAGTACAGTTTGTTTGTCTGTCTCCCTCCACCAGAGTATACCTGAGATCCCACCCAAGCCTGGCGAGTTGAGGACAGAACTGTTGGGCTACAGAGCTAAGGAGGAGGCTGATGCTGCCCTGCAGCTGAACTCTGCACAGAAACCTCACTGATCTCAGGGATGGACGATGTATTCAAGTGGATGACATATTTGATATCTTATGAATGTATTGCCGATTTTATTTAAATCCTGGACGTCATATCAGAGAAGGGTGACGACCAAAACAGTTGTTTTGCTATTTTCTGAGCTAGAAAGCCCTTTTGACGTAACTGGCTTCAGGGAAAATGCAATATGTTGTCACTGCTGTGGTTCCTTTTTGTTGAATCATCATAATGTACTCTGAATTCAGGTAATGTACCCTAACATATTGTAAAAGTGAGTCATACTGTATTTCCTTGTCTTATTTCCAACTCTTATTTTGTTTATTTTCTTTTATTTTGTTACAGTGGCATGGTTTGGAACATTCATGCAAAAGTGGAGAATAGAAAATCCATTAGTCTATTGTAATAAAAAAAAAATCCTTCTGAAACATTTAGACTTCTCCATGTGTGCTTTTGTAGCACTCTTATACATGGTAGTGGTGCAGTGTGTTAAGGAACTGTTATGCTTGGTCAAGATAAAAAATAAAATAAAAAAATATACATATATAGGTTTTAAGTTATACACAAATGTGTGTCATTAAATCCAGTGGTGGAAAGTAACTAAATACATTTACTCAAGTACTGTACTTAAGTACACATTTGAGGTATTTCTATTTCTATTTTCTACCTTATACTAATACTCCACTACATCCAAGAGGCAAATATTGTACTTTACTCCACTACATTTATCTGACAGCTTTAGTTACTAGTTACTTTGCAGATTCATATTAACAATACAAAATATAATAAATAAATTAGATTATATCAAGGATTTATTGGTCCCCAGGAGGAAATTCACAAGCTACCCAGCAGTATGTAACATAATATATAAAATATATATTAATACATTTAAATGTGCTCCACCTTTACCAGCTGCCACATTAAAGTGATAAACACATTAATGCATCAATAAATATAATCCAATAATATAATATATATGTGGCAGTCTCCCCTGCCACATGCCATCTACAATGGCTTTCCAGGGCTTCTCCAACAGTAGGACACAGGCAGATGTTGGTTAAACCGGTTTATTGTAGAGTTTGAGATCGTTTGAACAGGCAGAGCAGGTGATATGTGCTGACATGCTAGCGCTCCTCCTGGGTGTGTGTGCTGGTGGCTGGTTTAACCTGTGGGCCTTGATTGGCCAAAGCCCCACAGGTGTGCAGCCTCACCCAGCAGCCCCAGAGTCTAATCAGTCTGACTCAGGTCAGGTGAGGCTGCTTAAACCAGCCACCAACAACACACACTCCACAATATATTATTCTGAAATGGGCCATTCTGCATAATCAGTACTTTTACTTTTGTTATGGCTATATTTATGCTAATACTTTTGTATTACTGTATTACTTAAGAAACATTTTCAATGCAGGACTTTTACTTGTAACAGAGTATTTCTACAGTGTGGTATTACTACTTTTACTTCAGTAAAAGATCTGAGTACTTCTCCCACCACTGATGAAATCCTAGATCTATGTCCAGACCATTTTACAGTCTTTGTTCCAGACTCCAAAACCCGGGGTGTCATAGCAACCAGAACAAACATGTGCAGTAGGCTAATAAAGATGGCGACTCCAAGAGCGAAAGAAGCAGCTGAATATCTAGAAAAGCACAAAATTGTCGAACTCATGAACAACCTGACGAGCAGTTTGTTCTTTTACAGACCAGGTTAAAGCTATTTCCATTTGCAATCTTGTCATCCATGATTTGTTATTAATCCATGGTGCTAACAGGTGCAAGCGTATGCCTATACAATATGTGTGACGTGAAGATAAATGTGTGTGCGTCGAATAATGTGATCGTTGTTTGCCATATTATAATTTTTTACAGAGGATCCGAAAGAGTATCTCATTGGCTACCTCGGGCAGTTGAACGAGTCTAAAGGTAACGGTGTGGAGGGACCCTGTCTTTTTAATGACTCTAACTTGGACTCCGTGTTTGGAATCCTAGACCCAACTAACGGGGGATACGTCACGTATGCCCAATACAAGGAAGGTGAGCAGGGATTCAATATATTTCTATACAATTATATGAATGCAACATAGCCCTGCTATTTTTATTTCCATCCGGGCCCAATCACAATATCAAGATACGAAACAATACAGATTTTAAAATACCACAAACTTGTTCCTTCTCCAACTAGCACTGACCACTCTAGGGGTCAGCAGAACAAACGAGAGTCCAGAGGGCGCCGATCGCGATAGAATATCGCGAGAGACGTTCAAAAAAGAAGCGTAAGCGCACCACCAGGAACATTGAATGGAGGGATTTTTTTTGTATCTTCGTGTTTTCTGATTGTTTTGTTATCTTTGCATGCAGGAGGAAAGGTCTACAAAGAAGCTCAGCGACATACGAAGAATCATAAACTTAGATGTTATGTTTGTGGTTATGTTATGCTGCTCTTTCAAGATTTGTTTGTTCAGTTCTGTGTTTGAGTTTATAACTGCAATGGGATATGGTTGTCAAATCAATAATAATAATACAAAACAAATGACAGCAATGTCGATGATTAATTGTTATATTTCTTTCATCAGTCATCTTCCCGTGGAAAACAAAAAAGAAGAAGTAGAAGAAGTAGCAAGAATAACGATATGTACATAAAAAGAAGACGCGAAGAGTAATGTAATTGAGTTTTGGAGCAGAGAGATCCCGGTATTATACGTCCATGAAGATGACACTGTTCGACAACGTGGTGTATGCATCTTGAATGAACACATTTAGAGGGCGTGGCCACAAAATGTCATGGCGTCCTCCGTTGACTGTGCTTTACCGCTTTCTTACTGAATAAAAACTACTTATCACCACCGGCTACTACAACATATTACGTCCAAATAATACACTGTGCTGTAGATCCAAACATGGGTACCGTCCACGCAAGGGTAAGAACAATACTATGAAATGAAAGCATGACCTCTATAAAGCAGGCATACTCCAGCACGACTTGTGTTCTTTTGTCAGCTTAGCAGTTAACCCAAGAATGTCTGCCGATCGACGATTAATAGTCGTAAAATGGTATAATCTTACGTTACATGTACTATTCTGTGCATGCCGTCTACATACGTCGCTCACCACTGACGGTCAGTAATGTTAGTCCATAGTAATCTTAGTTATTTCCAGCTGCGATCCACACTGACACTTTACCCCCTTTACGATTGTTTCGCATTTGGTGTTTTTGGTGCAGATATATAGCAAACTACATCACATGCTCTTTTGTCTTGTAGAGTCTTGACCCTCTGCCCATGAAGGGACCCGAGCTAGGTGTTCATGCCGATGACCTCGAAACGCCAGATGTTGAGCAGGAACCTAAGCAAGAAGTTCTTGAAAACAAAAATGTAACACACCGTATCCTTTTCCACAGAGCAGTAAATACATACGCAACGTTCTGATATTGTCTCTCACACACTAGACAACTCGTATCTATATCTCTTTCAGGTTGTAGTTCAAAAAGTCCACATAGATGGCCTGGGAAAAACCAAGGAAGACTTCTTGACTTATGAAATTGCTGAAGTGTTTCGAGCAAAAAACCTAATAGACGTGAGCATCCATTGTAAATGAATGTATGAGTCCAGACCCTTCTCTAAGTATACAGCCACATGGAGGAACCTGAGCTAATTCAGGTGGATGTTATTGTTCCAGGTAATGAAGAGGTCGCATGAAGCCAGACAGAGACTGCTGCGTCTTGGTATCTTCAGAAAAGTGGAAGTTGTCATTGACACCTCACAAGGTATATTGTCACCCACTTGATTATTTTGGAGTTTTTAAAGGTATGGGTGCTTTGATTGAGACTGTACTGCAAAACTATTGAGGATGTCTGCGTCTATGCTGCCGACACGTTTTCTAAATGTATTGATTCCATTGTTTTTCTTCAGGGGTTGATGCACTTCCTAACGGCTTAGATGTTACGTTTGAGGTGACAGAGCTCAGGCGGATGACGGGCAGTTACAACACCATGGTGGGCAACAATGAAGGAAGCATGGTACGTAGTCCCCACATGTGTTGTTTTAACAGGAATCACAAAAGTACAAAAGTAAGGAAAATGGTTACAGTTTTCAATTTGGGCTATGTATGTGTCAAATGTGTAGCTGGTAAATATCAATCCCTTTGGACTGTTGCACTATGGTTTAGGTTTAGATAAATCATTCATCAATTAGGAGCAGCGCTAGCTGTTTACAAAGAGCCATGTCCTGTTTGTAATGTTTATTAACCTCCCCATCACAGGTACTGGGCCTGAAGCTACCAAATACATTTGGTCGTGCGGAGAAGCTGACGTTCCAGTTCTCCTATGGCACTAAAGAAACTTCCTATGGCCTTTCGTTTTTCAAACCTCAAGCAGGGCACTTTGAACGCAAGTACGTTTGGATTGGATCACAACTTTATACTCTAGTG